>UYYA01005349.1:0-26087 GCA_900624975.1 Angiostrongylus costaricensis | reverse complement strand
CTGGAATACTAGGTTTGATTTTCTACTGCAAATACTTCTACGGAAACTGCCGTAATCAGATGTTTTCAGGCGTATGTTCTATTTGGGCAGTTCCTCATTTACAGAAAGGAGAAGTTGTTCATCGAATGGCTTACGGCAGGCACTTTTTTGTTTGAACTTTCTTTGCCTTCTATTCTCCATTACCTATTTGCTTTATTATGACCCAAACCTTTTTCGACGGCCAATTTAAGAGGAGTTGTTGTGTAGGTTCCTTGTTTATTTTGTTCCTACCAAAGAGCAGGAGCAGTAGTGGCTGGGAAATCCAAATTTAAACATATATGAATAACTTTTAATTAATTACGACTAGTACACTTGGACATTGGAATATTTGTACTTGTTTTTTTGAAAACGAGCAACTTTCTTTTAAATGATTTTCATATTTTGAGCTATTCTTTTCTTGTGCTCTATCGCTTAGCGTGACTTACTGCATGTCTGGCTGAAGTGTTTCAGTGTGAGGGTGTTGCTTCTTCTTGCTTAGATGACGGACGTCGAAATTTTAAACGCATTTCGTTTACTAACCCTAAGCGACAGGTAATGTGGTAGCCTCAAATGCCGTGCCCTGCTGGTATGCGCACTGTCGGTTAAGGGTCCACTCCAATAAATGCGCTCGACATCTTCACTCGCAGAAATTAATTACTCGGAAGGTCTTGCCTATCTACTAGGTACAAGTGACGGATAGCATAAATAACATTATAGTGCTTTTTGTGCTTCTAGTGACCTAAATCGAACCTAAGCACTCCTATAGCTCGATATAAAAGCGAAGAAAATAATGCAGTTCATTCAAGTTATTCGTGATCATCTGGATTCCAGGTGATAGCGGTGCTGCTCATGTACCGCAGCTATTTCACCTACTAAACTGTTTGTTTCTAGCTGTTACCTCTATCCTCTTACTTCTTCTTACTTTCATTCGATTTTCAGAAAACAGCTGGCACGAGCACTGAAGATGCCTCTGCGGCCTATAACTGTCTGAAAGAGTGGGCTACATCTTTTCTATGAATTTGTATTATATTTTGCTGTTTCATGTGATTTTCTGTTAATCATACTGAACACCATTACTTCGAAGCTTAAATTTCCTTCGCCTTTTTGCACTCGTTGAGTTGTTGTTTTTCTTTTCTAAAGATTTTTTCTTGGCATCTTCATTCACATGTACAGTTCCTCATAGTGAACGTGGTTGTCTGGTGACTTAATTCCATTTTGCTGCTTTTTTCTGAGACTCTGATGTTTTTGGAGACGGAGTTTCACTGGAAATGTTGGCATATGACGTTTCATGTGTCTTCTTGACTTCATTGCACCGAACAGTATACCTTCACATTGATCACTTTCACTTTTCACTTTGAAGGCCTTCTTTGCTGCAGTGTTACTGTTGAGTATTATTCACATTTTTGAAACCATTTGCAACATACACACCGGTCTGTGCTCTCTCTTATATCATCATTTTGATTTTCAAGGTCCGCTTGACCATGCCCATCAAGGTCTTTAACACGAGGACGTTGTTGTCTTGTCAAGTCAGCCATATCATATCTGTCCGTTAACACAAATTACCACCTTTCTTTGAGTTCCCTGCTGTTCATGAAGTTTGAAATTTTAAGATGACAATGATTTGAATTTCGGGATATGATCACTTGATGACGTGTACGCGCATTTGGTGAATCGGACGGAACCCGGTATGATTTTTGTTTGGTATTTTACAGACCCTATTTTAGTGTTGCTAGCCGTGCACATTTTTGTTTCCGTGAAGCGCTGTGGTGTGCGTGACAGATCAGATGTATGGAACTGCTTCCATAAGATCAGAGGACACCGCCGAGTTATTAGCCTCCTGTTATACGTCGTAGTTTCATACTTAAGAATACAATTAGTCACCATTGTTCGACAATGAGTCACTAACACACTGGCACAGTGCGTATTTATTTCAATGCGCGTGATATGTAAATAATAGCATTGCAAAATTTTAGATCATATCCTAACTCAAAATTAACTTTATTATCTTCGCCGAAAACCTTCTGAATTAGCAGATGTTTTCATACAAAGCAGAATGTTCAATTTTACCAAGATTACCTCATGAGTTTCTGAATGCTACAAAGCGCATCTGCTCTCCTCTCTTTTTTTCGACGAGGATCGTGCTTTGAAAAAGAAGACAATTTAATACACACGATGGTCGTTGAATTCTGGTCTTGTTTGTTCTGCTCAGTATCCTTATATATCGGAGCGTTCCCAAGTTAGAGAAGTTTGGTTTGTGTCAGGCAGACTGAAACCAATTTTCCCGGAAATGAAAAGCTTAGTGAGACCGAAGTAGGGTCAGGAAGCGCCTGGTGGGTTTGGCAATTCACGTAATGAACAGGTTCATTATCGCCGCATTTATCATTTTCTTGCAAAGCAGATTATCGAACTTCTATAGATCATCTCGTAACTTTCACACTAATTCGGGTAAAAGACGCACTGGATTGAGCTGTTCGAAAGCGACCGCTACTGAAACGAAAATGAATCTCACTATTATGCAGTAAAATCAACCAGTACTGAATTTTCACGTTGCCTTGTAATCCTTCTTGGAATCATATGGTATGCCGAGGGGTT
Organism: Angiostrongylus costaricensis; assembly: GCA_900624975.1. Taxonomy (NCBI): domain Eukaryota; kingdom Metazoa; phylum Nematoda; class Chromadorea; order Rhabditida; family Metastrongylidae; genus Angiostrongylus; species Angiostrongylus costaricensis. The sequence continues at coordinate 23,477 of UYYA01005349.1, read as the reverse complement.
TTTCTTCTTTATTATATGGTTATTAATAACCAGCTATACAGCTATAGCTACAGATATAATGTTGAGTACCGCAGAGATGACGCGGAATATCTTTTTCAGTGAAAGGACCTCATAGAAGTGGTGGATCTTTTCGTCTCATCTGCAGCACAACGATTTGGCAAAACTACGTCATTAACACCTCGTAATTCGTTCTGTTAATGGGGATTTTGGACGACCATTTCTAGGTGGTCTCTCTACAAACACTACATGGTCTGTTAGACGACGCTGAAGCGGAAGCACCTTACAAAGACACTTCTGTTGTAATTAGCTGAGACGGAATGGGAACCACTTAAGAAAATTTTTAAACCATTTGCAAAAATTTTTCATGGAGATGTGGAAACCCGGCACATATTCTTCAGTGTCCTTGAGTTTTAAGTAGAGCCGAGAAATTGCAACCCTAGATGAAACTAGTAGGAGATTTTTCTTTTAGTGATTTTGCGACGACACCTTAACTCGGGTTTGTTGCAGAGTGGAAAACGCCGAGATTTTTTTCTTTATAGACTTACGGATTTTTGAAAATAAACAACAATTGCTCGCTAACTAGAGGACTTGGCAGATTATGAACACGAATAGAATGTACGGAAGATTTTACTCTACCGTTCTGCGGAAATTAATGATAATGATGGTAGCATTTTCTAATTGTTACTATTCTCCATCACAAAAACATTACTATCAACATTTAGAAATGTTAGGAGCTCATGGGTCTTTACTTCGGCGTTTTTTATTCCTGGTTGCCCTATTGGATAACTATCCTTCAGTATAATGGACTAAGGATGAAGCTCTCGGGGTTGGTCATTCCCTGAGCGATCTGCCGTGCATTCAACTTCATTAAGCATTGTTGGAGGTGATTGAATGCATATTTGACCTTTACAATGACTCGCTGCGGCCTGCCGATGTATCGAATCGGTGCCACTGTCCGTCCAGATATTTCTGGTACCAATTTGTTCACCCTGAAGGGATGGGAATCTTCTGCGTCAGGGACACGGGATCGATCCCATGTGTGCTGCTGAGCCCCTCTAAACACCGCGCTACTCGCGGTTTTTCACAATTGTATTATAAACGTGTGTATAGCATATGTATAGAAATAAAATGTATGTTTTTCTTTGGTTTTAAGCTTGGGTTTTTTTCTTCTCTTTTGTTTTTTCCAAGAAAATTTTCCCCAACAACGCACAACACAACACCCGTGTTTTGCAAACTGTCAGTTGATAACAAAAAGTCTAAGAGAATAACCACAATAATGCTGAGATATTTGCAAAACTCCGGACCGCAGGTGTCTGTATGCAGCAACAAACACAGTTGCAGTAGGCTTCTGGATTGAACAGATTTGAATCTGGTCTGAGGTCCAAGGTTCGCAAATATCTAGGCATCACTGTGGTTGTATTTCGCAAACGGTGATATTGCCATTTTCATAACGATGATAGTAGTTGGATCGCCCATCGGTTTACCACCTCATCGTGGCTGGGAGGTGTTCCTGGGTGTCGAACTGCGATGTACAGCGGAGAATTCATTTCCTGGCAGGGATTCCCAAGCTGAAAAGGAGTCCGGCGTTTCCATCAGGAAGCCTAGCTAAGAGTGAACCAATACCAGGATCCACCACCATTCTGGTAACAAAGTCGCATGGTGGTAAATCTTCCTCTGATCCACAAGGGCTGCGACTACCGTGGTGGTGAAGACTTGGAGCGGACTTTGACCAGGCTGATCTCAGGAGTCCAGGAAACCATAATGGCTTAACCAGAAAATCTCCGAAAAACGGAGATTATGCTGAAGCGCGCACAACCAGTGAGGACGGGTCAATCAAGTATCAAGTATCAAGTATAATAATTGGAAGGTTTTCGGATTCTACATCGAGTTGCGAGCTTACCATAACTGGCCTTGGTTACCACAATGAGATCAGTTCTTAGCCTTCTTCGTTTACGTGCTTCTACAACTACTTTATCCTTACTAAACCTTTCTGCAGTAAATATATGGTGGTGACGTTCGAGTCCTCAGCGTTCACAGCGGTGACGTGAACATGTTGGATGAACCGACGGTATTTCTCGTCGATGTTATCAGGAATGGCATCTCTCCAGCGCCCGAAAGGAACCGAATAAACCATGTTTTATGGTGATTTTGGGACTTTATATTTTTTGGGTTTGGCAGGTTTTTCTCCACTCTATGAGAAGTAGAATCTTCGCGGAGGTGCGGTGGTTCGATTCCGTGTAAGATTTTAAGACTACAACGATATCCATTAGGTCATACCTTTCATTGACTATGATGTGGTTTATTTCGTTATACTACTCTCCACTGAGAAGCTCAAACGTCCAGCACTGAGGATGGAGCTCACGAAATTGCGGGTTACCACGAATGCTCTTGGTCGTTGCGATGAAGTTAAACGGTCGCTCACCCTGTTCATTCCATTCTAATCCGTGGGTGCCAATGTGACGTTTTTCAGATGTTCTTCATGGTCCAATTTAAGCGTTGAAATTTTCTATGATGATTTTGAAAAAATGTACGATCTTCTCTGTTGAACTTCTCTAAGCCCATATAGGACGTTTCGACTTTTTTTCTTTGTCATAGATTGATGTCAGTACGTAAACGACGAAGATTATCAAAGCCAGTGTTGATGCACGTGTTTTCCATTGTAGACGTTTGATAGTTGCACAGATGAGTTGATGTTTATTGCCAAGATCGCTTTGACGAGAACGCCGCCATCGCCGCCGCCTCTACTCTTGCATAAGCCGTGAAACTTTTCTCCGGTGACATAGACGGCCTTGAATGGGTGGCGTCAACTCGTCTCAGGTAATCTGCTGATGTCGTACTCTATCTTTTTTTTCTTTACGTTTTAGTCCTCTATTGAGAATTTGGGTGAAAGGAAGTGTGAATTGCAGGCAAGGATCGTCACCTTAGTTCGAGAACTAGCTAGCCTAAAACGGCGCCGAGATTTTAGCAGCCTCTCCGCACTCGTCCTTGCCAATAGCACCGTAGAGAAGAGTCTTTCATGGACAGGGGATGAGGCACATTCACTTCAGTATTTCAAGCTTTTGCTACTTATGTATAGCTACCTATGTATAGCTTGTTAGCTCTGAAAGTGGGGGTCTTAGTATACTCAAACGTCGCTTGCTAATCTTTCTCAGAAAAGAAAACAAGCCTTTTGTCGGAGGCGACTCCTAACCGGCTTTTGATTTTGATTATAACTGCGGCCTCAGCTTAACTGGATTCGTTGCCGATTTGGCCTCCCCAGATCAAACCCGCTGACGGGTGATTGCTGATGGCAAAAGATCGATAGAATTAGCTGAGAGACAGGCGAAACGAAGGACCCGCATGGTGTGGTGGTGAACGCGCTACTCCCCGGAATGGACAATAGCGCGTTCGTTCCCCACCGCATACAGCTGCGGTCCGGAGTTTTGGAAATATCTCAGCATCATTGAAGTTAAATTTCACAATGCATACTCTGCCGTTAGAAAGAGTAGGCAGTAAATAATAAGTTAAAATTGTCAATTAGACATCTCTGGGGCAGGGAAACTTATGGATAATGCTCACCTTCTTCCTCGTTTTGTATTAGATTTCTGGTCGTTTTTCTGCTGAAGCGAGAGTTTTATTCGTAGCCGCATAAAGAATTGATGCTTTCTTCACTATAGAAATCTGTTTGAAGAAGAATGAATCTGTGTTTAGTGGCGTAGAACTCCACTAATGAGGGAAAATCCTCTTCACCTGGATATTTTGTACCGCAATCGCTTAAATTCCCCTTTGCGTACACAGGGTTCTACGGTCCACTGCTTTCAACCTTACATAGCTCGGAATATTTTTGGTCTTTAAATTTAGGTTTGTAATTAGATTTTAAGACGACTTTTGAAATGTACGTGTTTCAATTATTTTGCTAACATGTTTGAGGAACACAGTGACCAGTTCAATTAGTTCAATTATCACGAACTCGCCGAATGTGGCTCCCGTGACCGATCAGTAAGGGAGGAAACGTTGACCGAATGCACTGTAGATCCACCAGAACGAAAACGTAACGAAACGCCAACGAACGCGTTTCATACAACCTTTCATCTAATTACTATTGAAAGTCTTAGTAAAGTTCCAAAAGAATTTGTTCCTGTTTTGTTCTCTTCATGTTTTTCTTTCATGGGAAATGCAACACGAAATGAAGTTTTCTTTGTATCTAAAAAACGCCTTGCTGTTTTTTTCTTCGTTTCGAGGAGGTTGGTGTCAGCATTGCATTGCAAATGTGCGTTCAAAATATTGTTTAGACATGCTCTGGTGGTATTCGCTACGTCGCATGAACCCAAAAAAACCTTTTCTACAAAAGCTTAAGAAGTTTACAACTATTTAAGAATGACATCACTTGAGTATATATTTTTAAAACTGGCCTGAATACGCTAATGCCAGTAACGCCACTCCAGTAATATCGGCAGTATGGGCCGTAAGCACAATGTACAAAATGCCTTGAGAAAAAGTCCATAAGTCGACATGTGAACGATTTTCCATGGGATGATGATGTCGTAATGTATGAATTCTCAAGAGACTGATACATTGAAATTGGTCATCTCTGGAAGGTCTTACATAATTACGAATCATTCGGAATCCCACTAGTAACAGCACGGCTCTGAGGAAGACGAAATTGCCGAAGCGTGAGCCATAGACTAACAAAACGAGCAACAACGACAACGAAGACCTATGCCAAGCTCTTATCAGCTTAACAAGATCAGTTTATAAGCCCATATAAATAAAAGTATGTTAGCTCCATCGCTACCTTCTGCTTTTCACAGATTTTTCCAGCAGATCCAGTAGCGTCAACCATGTATAGAACATCGCTCTGGCATTTCGGAAGTGGAATTGCTGAAACCTTGTGTTTCGTTTGTTTTTCTTTTGGAAAAGAAGCGAATAAGTCTAACGCTTCCTTCAACTTTTTTTCTCTGCGGAAAACGCTGGTGTTGTGATAAATATCCGCCAGTGGGCATCGAGAGCTGCAATATTCAATGATTTTGGAGCCGAGACCGATTTTCACTAATGCTTCGCATCTTCACAAATGCTCCCTAATCTCACGTTGATTGCTGAAACAATTCATACCAGTCCAAAACTTGTTATTTCATTAAAACCGTAATTGAAACCGTACCAGATATTTAAAAAACTCAAGTATAGAATTACTTAAGACGCACTGTTTATATTCAATTCCAATGGATCGTCGACATATGTGCAATAGGTTCGATAAGTGGTGGCGAGGTCATCTAGGCGCTCTATTAACTTCTTATTAAGAACATCATGCAGAAGCGATAGTCGGAAAAACGTAGTAAGACCATAGTCCCAAAAGCAAGCAGCTTGAAAAGTCAAGTCCATACCTGTAAACTTATTGCTCACTGCAACAAAAAACCACAGCCTGCAATAACACATCTCCGACGATTATTTTGCGATATTATTGACGAAATAATCTTTAAGAAATAGAGGAAAACTTTAGAAGAAAAAGCGAAATTTTGTTCTTATTGTTATACTGTTATTTTTTGACTTATAACATCATAAAGGAACGCGAGCAAACACTTGCGGGCGGTTACGGAAGCGGCATGCAAAAACGGAGGAAGATCTGGAAAGACGGACTTACAGAGATAAATCTCAAAGATTTTAGCAGCACTTTCGCAGAACTTCGCATTTCCAATTTTCAATTCTTCTCTTTATATGGATTCCACTCATAACAAAACTGTAATTGTTCGGCGTAGGACATCTCTATTCGCAAAATAATGGAATAATCAGCAGCATCATCATCACGGAATCATTTCATGCAAAGCAACTTCCTAACAGTTTATTTCTTCATTATTTGCAAATTACGATATCAACCATTCAAGGTACAATCATTCAAAACGATTTGACGTATAACGTCTTTTGGGCATCTTGTAGACATAAGATGCAGAAACGAAACTGCTTTGGTAGAGATCCCTATATCTTACGACGAACTCTACTTCTGAAGACTCCCACGACCGACTTTCTATTAACCTCGGCATTGATCAAATAATTCTTCATATTCTTGTTGAGCAAACGCGAAGTGTTACTTCATTCCTTATTCAAGAACAAGCTGAAATTCCGGTGGATTTCGCCTTTCTCAGAGACTGGAAAGATCAAGATGACAGCAAAGTACCTTGCCAAACATCTCCATAACCTGCTTCTGGTGTTGAAAACCCACTTTTACGCAAATAGTCTCACTACAGAAATAGAGAATAGCATTTTCGTCATTCAGCACACTGAGATCGGAAGTCAGTTAAGATCTACGAGAAGCACAAACTTTATACAAATCTTGGTATAATAAAAATCGAACAACTTACCAATTTCTGTACAAAATATCTCCTGGCTCTTTAAAGTGCCGTTCTCCATTCTGCCCTACTCTGATGATTTCCTGATTTATAAATAAATCTATCCTCAAAATATCGAATTAAAGGGCACTGACGAAGAAAAACAACCTTCACATCTCTTCTGAAGGCAAACAGTGAATAAGCATTGGGTCGCTGTCGAAAAAAAAAAGAATCTTAAGCCATTTGAGCCAAAAGACAAGTAACCTGCATATATGCTTTGGAAACCCCAGAACTTCAACTTAAAGCTTATTATTGTTTTTGATGAATTTCGTTCTTCGCAACCTTCCGCTGTCCGTCTCACTCACTCACATTCACTGAGAAGTTTTCACAACTTTTTACAACCATCCACTCATTTTTTCAATGTTTATTAATTAATACTTTTGATAGTAAAAGCGGTAACGAGTTAAACTCAAAAATTGCCTCTAGTTCTCGTCGATATTCGCGACTGTATGATTTTTTAAGCGCTCCTTACCGCTTACTTTTGTATTGGAATATTGGAATTCTAGAATTTTGTCTCATTTCTGTATTTTTAGCACTTTGTATTTCTTTTCGGTTTTTTCTGTTCTGACCCTGCGCTTTCGTCAATTTCAGGATTTGCTCCATTAACTTGTAGTGCAGGAGATTTATCCCACGACACGGTGAAAACATCCACTATATTGTTCATGATTTCTAAACCTCCTATTTTTCTCTGCTTAGTTTTTTTTCTTTTTTTTTCCTGTGATTTTTTATACAGAGCGATTGTTGTTGGAATGATTATCAGAGGATAATAATTTGTTTTCCAATGGGTATCCTGCAGCAGTCTGTATTATTTTAGCTAACACATAGCGAAGGAGATGCGGGATGCGTATAGCGCAATGGTAGGAAGCGCCCTGCAGTGCACATGGGATCAACCCCCGTGCACCAGGCTCACCAAGTCTTCCATCTCTCCTGGGTCAGCAAAATCTTACCAGCCCTGTGTGCGAGGATAGCAGCACTGATGCGATGAATCATAGGGCGCTGCGAGTCTTTGCATAGGCCAGATATGCAATCAATCGGCTCCAAGGATGTTTTGTGAAGACAGATCCATGGCGCATCCATCAGGAATTGATTAACGCTAAGAGCTTTATTCTTTTATTTTGTCCTTTTGTCAAATAACGAATCGCGAAACACATTTCAAACCGACCGTTACTTAACTTCGGTAGCAAAATAACCAACATGTGTTTAAATTGTTGGACTTGAACGGGGTTGGTAGAGTGATTTAAGCACAATTTTCTTACCGTTTTTTTTCATTAATCTGGACTATGCTCAGCAGATTAAACACATGCTGTTTATTTTATCACCGAGGTTAAATAACGTTCGGTTTACAAAAACTACTATTTCTTCGGTTCCACCAGAGCTAAACTTATGTATTCCGACTGCTGTTTTAGCAATTCAACACATTTCTCCATTTGCTCTTGTGTTGAGCAGATAAGAAAACATTCGGTGAGGCACCTATAAAAGAGTAGGTGCAGGAGAACGAGTAATTGGGATTCAACTTTAGACATGAATTAAATTGCAGAGCTTGGTGTCAGCAGTTATCCTATTATCAACACTTTAAATCGAGCTAAACGCTTTGCGAATTACTAAAAGAATGAGCAGCATAAGAACTACTTATGAGCTGCTGGACTCTTAAACTATGTTTATTACGCATTCGTTTTGCTTAAGGAAATCGCAAATGGCTTGAATAGCGAGGGTCACTCCTTTGTATAAAAGGCACTGACGTGGAAAGACTCCTTCACGTGCGCGCTATAAGGACGTGCGTGCGTTAAGTAGGCGATCCAGGAACATTTAGCTGTTCGTCAATTCTAACTTGCGAAGTAACTCGCGGTTTGAAGCCTGCTGCGCTTGACACTTTAATCCACTTCGTGTTTAATTTTCGGCACTAACTTTTGAATTTCTTTTTAGATAATGGACGATGAAGAAAAGCCTTTTCGAGACCTTTTACCATTTATCTGGACGTCTAACTGACAAGGAATTCCAAAAACTCCTTACCGTTTTCACTTCCGCATTGCATAGTATTTTTTTAACCTTATGAATTCTCGAACTTCCCTCATGCCAAATTTTTTTATGCTTCGTGAGGTTCGAGTGAGACTTCATTGCGCGGTAATGATTAAGGATTCGAAAAATGCGTCCGCAAATATCCGAAAGTTCTTATCAACTTCATTGTTCGGGTGTTGTCGTCTAACAAACGGTTGAGGAAGCTGCGGTAGCGGTAAAGACCATACTTCATGTTACTTATTCCTATTTATTGTTTCAATACTAATTTCGTTTCGGAATCTATGGTGAATGTATGAAGAAGGTGTTTTATTGAAATGTTATTCAACATTTCGGCCGTGGTTTTTTTTGTTAAGCTTATGGTGGTGTTCGGCTTACTAGACTGCATTTATCTTTATCTTTCCGTGCACCGATAAAGGTAAAATAATCAGGAACCTTAGCCTGTGTGAATAAATATTATAAAATAAAAAACCACGTGTGCTCATCAAGAATTTATCGAGTTATTTATCAATGTTGAAGTGAATAGAAAGTCGTCATCGAAACAATCTTTTTAGCTTGCATCATCAAGTTGTCAGCAAAGGATTACCATACCTACCACTTCCACAAGCACCTCATACAACGACCTTATTTGTACTGGACAACTTCGAACCACCTCTTATGGAATTTCCAATCATATGATTACAACGACCGAAATGACTTGAACAATAGAATCCATATATACGAAAACATGCTCACACACATATATATTACACGAGTATGGCTACGTAAACGCAAGAAGTATATGTTAGTCTGACAAATAGGTACAAGTGGTATAACCCCTCGATCCACAACGTTTTAGAGTAGCTTTTGGAATGCACTTAATCCGCCATCTTTCCAATGGGAAGTGCCATATATAGTTGCGACTGCTCAAGTAGACTCATGAAAAGGAATGTAGTTTGCTGCAAACACTGATGTGAAATCATCATCCAATCTCTACACTGCTGCTTTCATTTCGAGTACAGCCTTTCTGCCGAACGGTGGGTGGGGAACGGCTAAAGATGGATGCAGGAGGTTATATCATTTTAAAGGTGAAACATTTCATTTCTTTCGTTGCATTTAAGCTCAAGCTCTCTTTCACTAGCTTTTAGAGTTTTTCAAATAAGAACCTACAGTCGTGTCAGAAAACGTTTTCTTAAATACGAAGTACAAAATTCTTTCAGATGACGATTGCCCTAATAAGTGCCATGTGGAGTTTGGGAAAATGTGCACGGCGGAAAAAAAAAGAGAGATGTACCGTCTCGACATCAAATAATATTGTCAAGAACATAGAATTGAAACAGAAGCGCGAAATACCTGCGCGGAAGAAGGATTTTGCAAAAAAAACCCCACCTCCGGTTTGTTTTTTCCTTCCCTTCAGCAATAAACATAGCAGCAGCAACGAATAACTCGATCGACCAGTTCCTCTAGTTTTTTTGTACCTGCAAAGCGCAACATTCTGATGTTGCGATGGTCTCTAAAAGATCAGAGGGTGACAAGTATAAACGTGCACTCATATTGCTGAACATCGTTTGCTTTAACAATGGTGCTTGAATATTGGACTATTTTTAGATGAACGGCAAATGTGTCTGTTCGTCACTACTGTAACACAATGATGACCTTTTTTGATGACTTCAGATTTGTGGTACACATAACTAACAACTAATCCATCAAAGCTGTGAACTACACGTCGAAACCAACCGTTAACCTAGAGCCCCGAAACTGTTAGTAGCAATTCCTCTACAGAAGAAAACGAACTCACTTTCCCTTTCGAAATCCATTTATGCATGCACGCAGTAACACATTAATAGTGGTTGCTTCAAAGCTTCATTGTTTAGGATACAAAGGAATTAGTACATTTTATTAAGACAGATATACAGAGGCTACAAACATTGTATCATGTCGTCAATTTTCGGCTCTTGTAGTTTCTTGATGAAATCAATGTGGTGATTAACTTTGATGTTACAGCTCTCTAAGCGCTAGTGGAATTAGTACAAGCATAATGTTGAATTCATGTCGGTCTTTGCTATAACGCCGATCAAGTCACTTTTAGTGAATCTCAATAACATAGCCATTTTCTTTACGCTAATACCAGAGTTCTGTGCTATTTTTTTTGCTCACCTCCTTAGCAACTTATTACTGTGTGGTTGACACTTTCCGTCATTAAACTTTCCATTCAATTTTAATCCATCGAGCTCTTAATCACTTCAAAGCATCATACACATAAGACCTTAGCACAAACATTCACATATTTCTTATTTAACTGCATTTGATTTAAAATTTTCACCTGCAGGTATGTGTCCCTCAAGAACTAAGCTCAGAAGTTGATGTCGAACTCGATATGATGCCGAGTGGCGCTTCCAAGTCCGACAATAGGAACATGGTGAGAAAAATTGGAAAAAAGCCAAAGGATGTCAATGCAAGCCAATCGAAAATTTCAGATGTGAAGGCACACCTCTGCTGATTACCGCAAAGATACAGCTTTGATGATAAAAATAGCATAAATTTTGAAATGGCATGATTGAATGTGGTTTCTATGTCACCTGTTGATACTGTAACAGTGTCGTGATTCTAAAAACAAATTTTACATCATATTGAATTTATTTTGATTTATAAAAGTACATTGTAAACATGTTAATGCAAGTTCCAAAAAAGATGAAATTCTGGTTCTCTGGAGCCCATCGTCCACTTCTATTTTTTTCTTCGTAAAAACGCTATCTATATCAAACAAAAATACTTCTGAAGAGGTGGAGTATGGTAGATTAGCAAAGATAGCGTTTCCAGGTTTTCAATTGGTAACAGAGGTTTCTACTCAGATATTATACGTATTACTATTAAGTTTTCGCAAATTTATGTCGATCATGTCGTCTTCTCGACCAGCGGGATTCTCATGCTTTGAGTAGACACGTTTTCATTGGCGAATGCCCCCATTACAGAAACTCTTCATTAAATTGATGAAATCAAAATAATACAATTTAGTGAACCAATCATGTCGAGTGCTATAATTCGGGGCAGCGTATTGATATTTGAGTAACGGTAGGTTCTTGCGATGTTAGGGTTCAATTCTATAGAGAAAGTGAGCTGAGTTGCTCTTCAGACAATGGAATACAATGTTAGGACGGCTCATTGATACAGGAATATCAATTAGTTAAAAAGATTCAGTCGGAATTAGCTGCTCGCCTTTGCTAGTGGCACGCGGGTCTTTCTGTGACTTAGCAGTCACAATGCCAGACACCTCCAACTTGGGTAATTAAACCGTTTATTATAATTATACAACTATGGCATAACAATGCAGCTGTACAGTTAATACAACAATGGTACAAGTAAAAAATAGGCACAGCCTGATCACTGGTATACAAGACATGCACACGAGTGAAGAGGTTGTCATATGAATGCTACATGAAATGAATGTGAGGAAAGGACAAGCTGACTTGAGCAGCATTGCTGTGAACTGAATGAGCTAACCGGGGAGCAGTTTGTATACCTTTTGTGATGGGCGGAGTCAGGCTACAGTAGTCGGTGAGACGGTTTGCCACTAAGTGTTGGAAACATTTTCAAGCATTGCAATCTGATAAGGCGATAGTCAAGGCATATGATTGTAACTGCAGATATTTTTCATGAGATAGCCGCTTACAACATCCTAGACATAAGGCTAACGGATCATCACCGGAAATAGTATTCGAAATGTTTTACAAAGAGAACATTCCAATGGTCGTGAAGGATGTTCTCTATATACAAAATCTCTAAGACGATATGCCGATTATCCTGTACTAAATGAAAGCAGGTGGAAGACTCGTCGGTAAATTTGTAACATCTTAGATTGCTGTTCTAGGAGATCATCTCAACATGACTTTCCTCATGAAATGACTGTTCCATTTGTATGTCAGGAAGCGAACACCTCGATTTTGTACGCGGCTAATTTATTCCACACGTTGATAACTATCTTCAAAGCTTCAACGGTTTCGGCTACTAATGATGTTACACTCTTTTCTTCTTAAACTTTCAACTATTCTTTCATCACAATGTTAACTTTTTTGTTCACTGCCTATTGCAATTTTTCACGGCAGAGTATTATATTATTCTTTCATAGTTTCCATTCCAAGTTTTACAAGAATATGTAGTCTTGGCTGACATCCAAATCATTGAGCTCCACACTGGCGTATCAGGTAGAGTTGTTCTGATGATAGACATCTCTTAGTCACTTTCAATCCAACAAACTTTTTAGCATTTTGGAAGCGATTTCGGAGACGGTGCTGTTGATTCACCGGTGTTCTCGGTAACGATGTCACTAGTTGAAACCGAACAAAAGCAAGAAAACTCGAATTTGTGACTGCTTTAGAATTTATTTTTTTGAGGCTTACCTTTACTACCTTTTCTAATAAAAAGAAAACATTTTAGACTAAAGAGACAGTGGTCCGAACACGTACAAAACATTGGGACTACAGCGACATTGATCAGACAACAGTTTTGATATACGATTGTGAGCTTAACCTAATACGACACTCGAGTTCAGAAACCTCACAAATCTCAAACTGATCAAAATAAACCCAAACCTTCCAAATCTACTTCAATAACTCTGCCAGTAATAACCTTAAAAAGCTGTAATCTTCTCCACTCATTTTCTTCACAAAATCTATCTAGAATCCCTTAGTATCATCGTTCTCGTATGTGGACTTTGGTTAAATTGTCAAAGTTATTATTGAAGCACCAAGTCTTTTCAATCATTGCCGGTCGTTTCTGGTGCGAAAAAATCGCCAACTTCCTAAAATTTTCGTATTTCGCATATATACTGAATTATACTGAATTCGTATTTTTACTACTTACGATTCCGTTTATTTTAAGCACACATCGTCGTCATATGTCGGCGTCGACAAATTGAAGACGATTTCGGTGCAAGGAAAATGTCCTTAATTTTTAGGTTTTTTTTTAGAGAAAGGGATTACGACTTTGATCAGCGTTTAACCTTCTAAGCCACGTATCTTAGCGACTATACACAGCTCACGATTCCTCATATGACAATGCATGAACCGCATGTATTGGAGCATCATAGGATATGATTACGTTGCGTAATCATCTTCCGAGAATCCGAAGGATTCCCTAATAATAGATTTTCTGGATCAAAATCGAATAACCCTCTAAATTTTCAAGCCCAACAATATGGCTTCAGCAATATTGCCATAATTGAAAGCGTTATTTTAAAGAAAATTTCTCACAGATCTGATAAATGGTTCAAGATAAATTTCAGGCACTACAGACAAGTCCAAGATCAACGTGTGTAAGCACCTACTCCTCGTTTAAAGGTGTCACAAAACATTAGAATAAGAAAAAACAAACAAACGAAAAAAAACGGCCACTTTCTCAATTCTTTTATTTACTTCCTTTTTCTTCTTAATGGCAGGGTATGTTGTGAAATATAACTCGTATGAAGTGCTGAGATATTTACAAAACTCCGGACCACTGGTGTATGCAGTGAGGAACGAACACGCGCTGTTGTCCTTACCGGGGAGATTGCTGATGGCAAAAAGATCGATAGAACAAGCTGAGATACATGCAAAGCGAAGGACCCGGATGGTGTAGTGGTGAAGTGCGCTGCTCCCCGGTAAGGACAACAGCGCGTGTTCGTTCCCCACTGCATACACCTGTGGTCCGGAATTTTGCAAATAACTCAGCACTTCAAACAGCCACTTTGTGAATAAATAGTACTGTGCCATTCGGAAATCGACGATATAGGAATCTTAAATTGCTTATTATTATTTCGCATAGCCTGCTTTCCACATCCAGTGGGCAGTTGCAAGCAATTCTTGCCATCAAATCGTTTCGTTGCATACACGAACCACGAAGGTCTTCGAACTTTGGCGCAACGGCTCGGCTGCGGCGAGAGGATCTTCGCCTTCGTGGAATGACGCTGAATGCGTGTTCAGTTTATCGTTTACGAAATTCTAAGAAATTCCAGGGTGTTTCACATAAACAGAGGTAGTCGAATGGTCCCAGAAAAGTCTGTGCCGATTTCAAGACCTCAAAGAAATAGGAGTCTTGAGGAACTCGGCATAAATTCCAAACAGCACTGCACTTGTGATGAACGGTGTTACTACCACTGCGAAACCCACTCTCTAAGATTTTTAATACCACATGATTAATATCGCATACTAATTGCTGCATAATGGCCGACTCTCGAAGGATTTTGCACCTTTTTCTAAGCTAATTTCAAAGCATTTTAATTGTACAGACCATTTAGCGAAACAATTCCAAACCCATTGAAAGTTTCGATCATGTGATGAGGAGCATTGTTAAGAACGATGATCACGTTCAATTGTGTGGCATCTACCCGATGACGCACGCTTGGGCATTTGGAGGTACAAAAAACCTTACTCCAGCCATAAGAGTATTTAGGAAGATCATCGAATAGAGTAAAACGGCTTCGGGCTTCGAAATCTAGTCTTTATCCAATTGCAACATGATATTCCAACCAATCTATCGAACACTGTTCTCAGAGGATCACCGCATTGTGGCCTAAGTGGTTCACGGGTGAAATCGTACTCCTCACGCCATAAGAAGAAAAAATAGATCTGTATGACTTGTCTATTCTGCAGTTCCTGGCTCTGTTAATGAGTGATTTAGTATTGTCTATTGAATCTTCAGATGGCCCACAGAAGACAACTTGTAATGGGTTATAGAGTGCTTCCAAGGTCTTCATATCTTTTTTTCAGTTGCTAAAATAGAAACTGCTGGTCTTTAAACATTACAATGCTGCACGTACACTGATCGATTTTTTATCATCTCTACTGGAGAAAAAGCAAGTGGAAAAGTGCTCGATTCTTAAATGAACAGTAACAGTATGTGATATTGATCCAAGGAAAGCCCAAAGAAACCGCCGCCTTTACTTGCGAACCTTCAAACTNAAATGAACAGTAACAGTATGTGATATTGATCCAAGGAAAGCCCAAAGAAACCGCCGCCTTTACTTGCGAACCTTCAAACTGACATATCGAAAAGCAGCAGCGTTAAAAAATGGTGTGAATATCCAAGCAATGAAAAAGAACCCTCTCCATCTCCCCATCATCTCTCTGCTCATCCATACAGAAATAGAGCGATTGTAAAGAAAATGTCTCGAACAGTTATCTATATTTCTAAGACAAGAAAAACGAATAAGTCGCTTAAATTGCATAGCAAAGAGGCATCGTTAATGGCTATGAAGCAGTGACAATCTTGACCGGATTAGAAAACAATGCTGCAAACAGGCAATCCAAGACAGATTTCATGCCGCTTAACCTACCGTGTACTGCAAAGTTGGTCTCGGACGCTGTAGAAATCATTAATAACCAACACACCATACCACGAAAACCACGGCAGGTCATTAAATTAGAAAGGCAATTATTCCACACAGTCAGAACCACAAGCCGATTTGTCCACCTGGGATCCTTTCTGTTCGCATGAGATTGTTAATAGCACTGTTACAGAGAAAAAGGGTCGGAGTGAAAGAGGAGGCAAGAGCCTCGGTTGTTGTACACAACACGTCAGCCACCGGAAAGAGTAATCGCGGGTTCGAGGCCCACCTTTGGTTCCCAGTTTTGCTCAAATCACACCATCCTTGTGGTTCTATTTCAGATAAAACCAGCCACAAAAAGGAATGAATAGGCAGTAAATGAATGTTAAACAGAAGAATCGTTCATTTCAAGAAAAACTGAAGGCGGTTCAAGAAGTCAAAGGAATTATAATAACAGGTCTTTCCACTTCTATTCACAAACACGAGGTGCTATTCCACTTCCCCACTCACGTAAAAGCTGACGTTTCGGCGAATTTCGCCTTCCTCAGAGCCTTTCTGATATGTGAATTTGTACGTTCAGAAACGAAGCCATTTTTCTTTCGGCTTTTATCTGGTGAACTTGACATACTCTGACTGTGCGCTTAACAATTCGAAACATTTGTCCATTTCCTCTTGTGTTGAGCAAAGGACAAAGCAGTCGTCTACACACCCACAGTAGAGTAGCGGCCCAAGATCAGTCACAGTGCTTCCACCTTAGACATAAATGCAATGGCAAGACTTGGAGCCAGTCGGCAATATGCAACGGCAGACCCCTCTGTGACCGCATAAAAGAACACCTAGCCGGCAAACATAGACCAAATACCCCGCTAGGTACGCATAGGACCCAGAGACATAACGGGGAGGACTTTGAAGTATGTGTCACGATTCTCGCACGCGAATCAAGAACACAGGCGCGGAAAACTCTCGAGGCATTCTGGATTAATTCCAGAAATCCGAAAATGAACCGCAGAGAAGAATGCCTCATTATCACGCGTGATATAGGGCAGTATATAAGACTGCCATTCTGATGGGAGGGGCACATTATGCTTCCATGTGATTTTTGTGCGGTTGGTCTCTACGTGATATACTTAGTGGAAACCTNAACCAGCCACAAAAAGGAATGAATAGGCAGTAAATGAATGTTAAACAGAAGAATCGTTCATTTCAAGAAAAACTGAAGGCAGTTCAAGAAGACAAAGGAATTATAATAACAGGTCTTTCCACTTCTGTTCACAAACACGAGGTGCTATTACACTTCCCCACTCACGTAAAAGCCGACGTTTCGGCGGATTTCGCCTTCCTCAGAACCTGGAAAGGTCAAGTTGACAGCAACCTATTCGGCCAAATACCTTCATAACCAAACAGAGAAAACGCTAAACCAAGATTTCAATCACATCGAACACAGCTCCGCACACTCACCGCTTTCTATGAATCTTCCAGTGAGTATGTCGTGTGAAGAGCAACCGCACAGAACTCACATGGAAGCGTAATGTGCCCCTCCCATCAGAATAACAGGTTTATGTACTGCCCTATATCACGCGTGATAATGAGGCATTCTTCCCTGCGGTTCGTTTTCGGATTTTTAGAATTAATCTAGAACGCCTCGAGAGTTTTGCGCGCCTGTGTTCTTGATTCCTGCGCGAGGATCGTGACACGTACTTCAAAGTCCTCTCCGTTATGGCTCTGGTTCCTATGCGGGTCTAGCGGGGTATTTGGTTTATGTTTTCCGGCTAGGTGTTCTTTTATGCGGTTACAGAGGGGTCTGCCCGTTTCGCCAATATATTCGTCTCCGCACGCCTTACAGGAGATCAGATAAACTATACCCGAGTTCATGCAATCACGGTCTTTACCATTGGGGGAAATTATGCAATTTTGCGTTGCACATAGACGGTCATATAGTCGGTTACGAACTAGCTGGCGCCTAAGATTACTCGGTGGCATTTCAACTACGTTTACCAAAATCTCTAGACCCGCCTTTCTTAAGCAGCCTTTTATAGTTGCACTTACATCATTTGAGATAAAGGGTAGGATAAACGAGACCTTTTTATCGCTAGAGTTATCGTTTCGAGGCCTCCGATTTGTCCTACACCTATCCTGAGCTACGGTTTCGTAGCCATTGGAAATGGCTATTTGCCGCGCCAAGCTCCGGAACTCCTCTCTCTGCTCTCTTCCTGTGCACACGTTGGTTGCTGTTCAAAACATGTTTCTTACATGCGCTTTCTATTACAGAGCTTTTGCTTGCCGGGTTTATTTAAATTATCTTTATAAGGATCACATCTATAGATTTTTCGTTGATTGGCATGCCTTTGTGTTGTGCGCATAAAAATCAGGACTGGTTTCATTTTTATATATTCTAAGAGATTCCAAAAGTGCACTTTACTATAGCTTCCCAACAGCTTACGGCCACATCGTGGCTATGAGGTGTTCCCGGGTGTCGGGATGAGATGTACAACGGAAGATTATTATACCCACCGAGGTCTCACAATCTGAGAAGTCGCCCGATTTTCTATTGGGAAGCCCAACTAAGAGTAAACCATTGCGAGTATCCAGCATGGCCTTTGTATTAAAACTAATCGAATGGTGGCATTGTGGGAGTATTTCGAGGAAGATTTCGCCATACCTCCTGTGGATATGAACGGTATACAATTTACTCCATCATATTGTGGTTCATCATACCAACAACATTGTTGTCGGCATTTGGAGGTGTTTTGCAGCATATTTTGAGGCTGTTTGGGTATTTGCTATATCGACGCATTCTGCACGATAACCAAAATTCATTTCAGCTGTTACAATCGAAACAACAGTCGAGCACTAGTGAAGTCCCAGTACAGTAAAGTGGTTCGTGAAAGGGTTGTGCGTAGATTTCAAAACACAGAGGAGAGGATTTTGCTACGGTAACTGCGGTAATATGGTAAGCTGCTGAGGAGTCTTCTATAGGTAATTTTTCGAGTACATCTGTGCACTAGGATTTCCCAAAGGGCGTGAGTAGGGGATGTGGTTATGCCCTCTAATACATGAGTGGTCGCTAGTTCGATCCCGCGCCCTGAGTTCACCAAGTTTTTCGTGTCTCCGGTATCGGCAACTTGGTACCGTAGTTATCTGGTCAGATAGCGGCTCTGATTTGATACATCAATGCCTCACCGCCAGTCATTGTATAGGCCAAATAAGCGCTCAGTCACCCCAACGATTGTACGAATGAAGCCAAATGCGCGGCGAACCTTTAGAGTGATCAAGGCTAAGAGTTTGTACTACACTGCTAATAAAAAAATCGTAAAAGTTCAAGTTTAATATAACATAAAGTAAAGTCAAAACATCGCAGTGAATAAAAGCTCGCAAACCAAAGTTGTCTCGACGTAATTTACACAAAATCTGCTAGAAGTCTAAAGCTTCGTGAGCAAGAAAGCGACGGAAGCGAAGCAAAGCGAGGACGAAAGCAAGGAACGCTGGCAACTGCGGTGGTTGCGTTATATGTCGCTTGGCACCCATCCCCTCCAGAACCCCTCAACTGAGAGGGCGACTTTCGTAATCACATTGATCCGTCCTTGCACGGTAGGCACAGGACAAGTAATGGCGACGGTTCGTGTACTTCTCGCGCCTTCAGTCGATCGATCCACCGGGAGCGGAAATCGCTCAGTCTTTCAACCTACAACAGCATCGGTTTTCAGTGGACTTTATTCATTACAGTAACATCCGTCGGAAGCTACAGATCTCTGCGAGCAACGCACATGCCTCTTTAATTTCCATTGATGTTATTCGCCGTGATTTATAGTGCACAGGACCTAATTTTTAGGTGGCTTCCAAGTTTTTTGATGATTTGTTTTAGGCAAAACCTGAATTGAAGATAAGTCTGTTCTGCAAGCTCGTTGTGTTCTCAATTCTTCAAGTGTTGGCTGTTCGACAATTCTCGATAATTCTTTGACGGCTAACCTTTCACTCGCTTTGCCAAGCATATAAAAGTACATTTTTAACCAGCAGTCGGTTACTCTTTCACTTTCAATCACTACTGCAGATTTAGATCGCTTTCTAGGATGGTGTTATACAAGGAATGCTGAAGTATAGTTCCTAGATGTTACGAAACCGCCGATCTCGATCCTCTTCTAGCGCGGTCGCATACAAGAAACACTGAAGTGTAGTGCTCAGATGTGAAACCGTCGATCTCAATCGAACATCTCAGAAAACGACATATATGGCACTTCCCATTGGAAAGACAGTGGATTAAATGCATTCCAAAAGCTGCTATAAAACGTTGTGGATCAAGGGGTTATACCACTTGTACCTATCTGTCAAAAGGAAAATAGGTTTCGAAATATGAAGTGTTAAAAAAAATAAATATGTTCAAAAGATACCTGGATACTTCGAAAGTCGGTCTCCATGAGTAGTGCTGACCACAGCACATTCTTCATTTGTTTTGTTGCCTCGTGATCGTCGTTTATGGTAGTAGTCTCACACAGTTATTAACTAATAATAGAAGCTTTAGTAAAAAGGATTAATAATAATTATAATCGACTATATTTAGTATTTAGTATAGTATATTTTCTCGTCTTGAATTTGCTTGTCAAGGCTAGAATCGAAGGCAAATCAGATAAGCGCCGTTTCGAATGACGTTGACGAGCTCCGTCTTCTTGACGTGAAAGGTCCACAGCTGCTTTCACGAGGAGCTATTCTACCAACGGTAAATAGAAGATATTTCTCATTTTGACTTTAAAGTGATAGATAAGCATGAGTTTTCGCAGAGTCACTCTTTTCATGGATCTTCTAGTTGTCCCTGCTTATATTCTGGCATCTGTAATTTAGATTAATGCAGGACCGTTACTCCGTACGGAAACATTTACACAAGCGCAACCGAAGAAACCTTGTCGGTAGGATATGGGTCCTAGAACTGGCTTTTTGGTACTCGTTGTATTAACACAGTTCGCATATTTGCACCCAATTTTTTATAACATCGAATTGTCTGATAATGCACATCGCAGCGCTTTGCTAATATGCAGATCGCCATTGTTGTGATTGTATCTCATATGGCACCATTCCATGCAAAAAGAACGAATAGTAGGTAAAATTTAGAAGTACTTTTCTATGTTTCTTTGTGTGAGCTTTTTCAGAAATGTGCCCGCTATAACATCTGTGCTGGACAAGGTTTCGATTAATTAAAGTTGAGGAAAAAGGTTCTATACCCTGAAGTAAGCCATTGGAAAGGAAATTATCGCTGTTCAGTTTATATTGGAAACATAGAGCGCAGCGTATAATTGTATTGAAAGCACACGGTCGGTTAGTGTTCAATTATATGTTCCACCATCCACCTTCAGCCTTTTTCACAGAACTAATTTGAATTCGTTGTGGTGCAGGATGAAGTATCGAGTTGTGTCGGCGTGGCGCTTCAGAGGGAAGAGTTTGTCCTTTCACCACGAAATGGACGTTCGCACACGAGTTTGTTTTGTTGCGGTTATTATCACTATATCCTACATACACCTACACCCGACATTTGTATTAGCTATTATATGCAGAAACATCAAGAGGTCTTCAGTAGCACATCTTCAATATTGTCTTTTATGTTAACGTTCCTTTTTCTCTGATTCGTACCGTTTTCAGTGGGGTCACTTTGGGCTGTTGGCGACTGTTTCTGAGCTCACGCTACCGACGTCTGATGAAATGAGTCTTCTCTACTGGACCCAATTGAGAAAACTACACAGCGATCCAGTTGTGATACAGTGAATTCTTGCTGAAATTTTTTTCATAACTCGCTAAAATTTATTTTATTCTCGTAATAATATCCTTTTCTTAGGTGTTCCATTCCGTCTGGCTTCACTCTCATTTCTTAGCGTTGCTCATATACCTCTACCTTATACCACCGAAGGTTCTTTTCCTCTTCAGGAAATTTTTCTACCCTACAGGTGGAACGCCGTGATCTCAGCATTAAGGACGTGAAAGATTTGGTACACTTTTTCAGTGAACTTATTTAGCTTAGTAGTATTTTCATATTTTTCGTAGGAGACAGTTCTAACATGTAAATAACGACGCAAATTTTTTGCCACACCCACTTCAGTCATATTTGATTACTATCAGCATCTGTATCGCCTGAATATGACCGTACGATATCCTCCTCATTGTGATCTTCTTACCTATGAAGATATCTCTGCATCCTCCTTTGCTGAAGTCTCTGTTGAGGGCAACCAAACTCAAGGGAACTTGAACGGCCCGTCCTCACAGGTAGTGCAGGTCCCAGCATTTTTCGGAGATTTGCTGGTTACGCCATTGTGGTTTTCTAGAATCGGCCAGCCTGGCCAAAGTCTTCTCCAAGTCTTCACCATTACGGGCAGTCGCAGCTCTTGTGGATCAGGGGAAGAGTTTTCGCTATGCGTCTTTGTTACCACGACGGTGGTGCACCCTGGTATTGGTTTACTGTTAGCTAGGTTTTTTGATGAAAGCGCCGGCCTTCTTCTCTGCTTGGAAGAGCCTGCCTGGGAAACAAATCTCCCGCTGTACATCGCAGTCCGGCACCCAGGAAGACCTCCCAGCGTCTATGAGACGGTAAACCGTTGAGAGGAACTCATTCAAAGTATCGTCAAAACTACGAAGTATAGAACAGCACCTTTTGGATATCGCCAGAAACAAAATGAGCAGAAAAACTAGTAAACTGGATATGAGAATTGAAGCAAGAACTGTGTGTTGAACTTGTCTAACTTTGTCTACCGAACCATTATTATTTAAGGTTAGACTTATCATTAGCCGTGTAGACGGGCCAAAAGACAGGATAACATGGTTTTTAATCCTAATATTAAACCAGTTGTTGAAACACATTCCAGCCCATCTTACGAACACCAAAATGTTTCTGGATCGTCTACGTACTGCGCAGCCCAGCAGCGCGTACATGTATGGCTTTTAGATAGAGCAGTAAATGGCACTCTTAAAAGAATGCTTGAGCTGCTCAATCTTCGGATGGTCCGAAAAGTACTACGCTCAAATAAGACGGTTGGCAATGAGACAACGACTGGCACCAAGTCTCGCCATTGCGTTTATGTCTAAGGTGGAAGCACCGGTGATTGATTTCGGGCCGCTACTCTACTGTAGATATATAGATTACTGTTTTGTCCTTTGCTCCATACAAGAGGAAATGGACAGGTGTTTCGAGTTGTTGAATAAACAGTCAGAGTATATCAAGTTCACCCGAGCGAAACCGAAAAAAATGGCTTCCATTCCTGAACGTCCAAATTAACCTATCAGAAAATGGTTACATTACGAAATGGTACCGAAAGCCAAGTAGTAAAAACATCCTGGTACATTACCTCTCTTCTCACCCCTCTCACACGAAAAGAGCACTTGTAAGAAACATGTTTTGAACAGCAACCAACATGTGCACGGGAAGAGAGCAGAGAGAGGAGTCCCGGAGCTTGGCGCGGCAAATAGCCATCTCCAATGGCTACGAAACTGTAGCTCAGGATAGGTGTAGGAGAAATCGGAGGCCTCCAAACGAGACGTGTGGTGACGAATACATTGGCGAAACGGGTAGACCCCTCTGTGTCCGCATGAAAGAACACCTAGCCGGCAAAAATAGACCAAATACCCCGCTAGGCACGCATAGGACCCAGAGACATAACGGGGACGACTTTGAAGTACGTGTCACGATCCTCGCGCAGGAATCAAGAACACAGGCGCGAACGACAAGCCATACATGAATTCCGACTGAATCTTTTTAACTAATTGATATTCCTATATCAATGAGCCGTCCTAACATTGTATTCCATTGTCTGAAGAGCAACTCAGCTCACTTTCTCTATAGAATTGAACCCTAA
>UYYA01005348.1:0-26118 GCA_900624975.1 Angiostrongylus costaricensis | reverse complement strand
TCCCGCCTTATCACTAACAGACAATCTTATTGTTTTCGAGTTTATTAATTCTCTAATTTCTCGCATGCCGCATTTTTGTGCGGCTGTAAGGTTAGAGATAAACTTTCTATCGCGGTAGTCATCAAGGGTCTCGAGAACGCCGTCCGAAAACATGCGGAATTTTATGTCAACTCTATCGTTAGGGTCCTGCTGTCTAAAAAATGTTTTAGGGAAAAGGGATGGTGGTAGTGTCGCCGCCTCTCGATTTTTATCTCTATTTGATGTTTCTTGCTTGGCCTGGTAGCGGAGTCGATCTTGAAGCTCATAAAGGTTGCATGCTATCCTACGCACGGTCGTTTTAGAATCTCGATAAAACGGTAAAAACGATTTTGAAGTAAAAATCAATATCCTTGCACAGGAGACTGAGACAATAGCGCAAAAACTTCTTGAGGCTTTTTGGATAAATGCCAAAAACCCTACAATGAATAGGGATGAATGCCCAGAGGTCAAACGCCACCTTACCCCGTATGTTCACATCGATTTCTGATGTGGGGTGGAGCATTCATCAACCATATGCGATTATAATCAACTGTTCTAATCTTCCTCATTGGAAGTCTTGTAAAAACGGTGACGGTAAGTTTTTCGAGAAGGTGTTGATCATGTAACTGCCATAGTGTTTTTCGTCTTTTTGTAAGTGTTGTTGAAGCGTTTGGCCTAGTAGATTGTATATCAGTATACCCTTCCAGGCTCTGAAGAAGGCGATAATGCCGAAACGTCAGCTACTGTTGTATTATATTGTGTGTTTTTTTATGGAAGAAAATGTATGCTGTATAACATCATCGCGATTGCTGAACTAGGAAACGACGCATGTATGACAAGCTGCAATAAACTTAGCTTTCTATATGTAGGGTCCACATTCTCCTCTCTACTGGCTCTCATTTGATTTTTTTGGTGTGCATTCGAATTAGTTCATATTTGTAGATGGTCGATAAGAAATCGTTCGAAACTTAAGGTCGGTAGTTTATGCATGATAAGAAAGGATTTAGCCAATAAGTAATTAAAATTTCTTTCAAACATCTTAAACAATGTAAAAGTTTCACCTAAGTGGTTGGATTAAAAGTAGTTTCGACGTTCTACACCAACATCATCACGAAGAGGTGAAAGCTAAAAGGTAAAGTTCTCGGCGCTGATCAATCCCCGTGGGGACGCCATGCATTCGACTTCATTAAGAATCGTCAGAGGCCATTGAATGCATATTTGACCTTTACGATAAGCCGACGTAGCCTGCCGATGTATTGAGCCAGTGATGCTATCCTCCCAGAAAAGGCTCGTACCAATTTGCTATTCCCGGAGAGATGGAAAGCTTTATGAGCCACCGGCGGGGGAATCGATCCCATGTTTGTGTTGCAAGGGGCCTCCGACCACTCCGCCACACGCGTCGCCACGAAGAGGTAGGACCCGAAAATTCCATATGATATCGTTGCAACAATTTAGCTAGGTAACATTTACATGTAATAAATGTAATATTGAAATATTTTAGTGTTAAAGAAGGGAAAACTGGAATTTTGAAAAATTCGAGCAAAAAGACAGAACCGGAAGCTGGATCGGCATCGGATTGGATTCCACTTGATCGCGAACCTAGCCCTCTAAGCTAATTCCCTAGAAATGACTCTTGATGTAAACGACAAATACTAGACACTTACTTTGTCTTTTGTTTCGCTTTCTATTGTGCCCAATCAGTTGTGCATGTTTCAGGTCGTAGAACATTTTGCATCTAACCTCTTTAATGAACCATCTTCCACATCTATTGCGCGGATCCTAGCACTTCTCGCACCCGATTTGTTTTCTCGCATCCATCATCCACCAATTTTTCCCACTTTTTAAAAGTGGCTTCGACTGCAACTTTAGGATCTTCCTTTAATTACGAGCGTTGTTTAATGCTGGTCGAGTCAAATCTCCGAAGAGTCCAGAGTGTTCCCATTGCAGAATGCTAATTTTCAGACAAGTCTACTACCACTTTCCCAACCTCTCACCCCACAGGGGAGGGAAGGAGACGGAGTGGGACAGCGAGAGACTTGGTAACCACGGAGTGGAATCGAACTCGCACACGTGGTCCTTATGATCGCGTCACTGCTACTGAACTACATGCCACTGTAGCATTTGGCCTGCTGAAGAATGTACTGCGTTTCATACACCAACTTGAAAGGAAAATTCACAAAGCGAAGGTGCGCTTCTTGTTTATTTCTAGTCATTATCTCCTCAATAACTTCAAGGAACTGTGTTCACCTTTACCATTTTTTATCTTCACTACAAGCAACGGATAGATGTTTGCAAGCATATGGAGATGTTGGTCCGATAGCTATCAACTGTAGTGCCTAGCGAACATGATTTCGACAACTGGATTGTTTTATTTTTGTTGCAGCGCAGATAGGTAGAAAAGGGTAGAACTTTCGTTCAATCCTTTAACGATGCGCCATGTAATGGACTTTTTTAAGTATCACAGGGGTAACTGGATGAATATTTGGCCCATACATTCCTTTGCGGTATCGCACCAATGTGCATCGATCCAGACTGATTAATGACGGTGTTTGCCGAGGACGACGGATTGAACCAACAACTGTGTGAATATTTTTCTCCAGCTTTTAGTAACTACGCTCTGTGCTCATCATTCTCTTTTCACCCTGGATGCTTTTCTTGAAAGGTAGAAAACCAAAAGAAGGAACATATGAACGGCAAATGNATTGTTTTATTTTTGTTGCAGCGCAGATAGGTAGAAAAGGGTAGAACTTTCGTTCAATCCTTTAACGATGCGCCATGTAATGGACTTTTTTAAGTATCACAGGGGTAACTGGATGAATATTTGGCCCATACATTCATTTGCGGTATCGCACCAATGTGCATCGATCCAGACTGATTAATGACGGTGTTTGCCGAGGACGACGGATTGAACCAACAACTGTGTGAATATTTTTCTCCAGCTTTTAGTAACTACGCTCTGTGCTCATCATTCTCTTTTCACCCTGGATGCTTTTCTTGAAAGGTAGAAAACCAAAAGAAGGAACATATGAACGGCAAATGGCACCTTCATTAACTGTCTACGGTGCAGAGAAACAGATACTAATACTGAAGTAACAGTGCAGGAAGAAACAAGCCTTTTTAACTCAATGGAGATATCGAATATTTACTGAACATAATTTTCTTAGACATTGCAGGGCTTTGAAATAGACAATAGTGGATGTAGTGCTATTTCGCTTGCACATGCACCATCAATAGAACAACTCCTGAAATCGTGGCACGAAAGAATTGCTAGCGAACAACAAGTGAAAGGAAAACAAATTCAGCAGATATGTGAAGAACGCGGAGATGCACAGGAACGGTAAATGCGGTCGTTCTTGTAATGCGATTTTCAATCCATTTAGCACAATAACTGCTGCGTAATCCTTGCGTTTTTCTCCGTTTATCTCGTCCTTCCTTGTTACTGTTCTTGGATTTTAGGTGCTGCCGAATGCACGTGAAATAGCCAGCACTATTCTTAGTTAAAAATAAGAAGGAACTACTCTCGTTGCGAATCTGATTAGCACATAACAAAAGATGGGCATTCAATACAGAAGTGCGCAGTGCGCCGACTGGTCGATGTGAGCCACGTGGCGGCCATTTTACTTCTCATTGTTTACTCTGACATGAAGAATCTTAAATCTACATTTCTTATCGATCAATGTCTTGTCCGACACATGTTTTGATGGGCGTAGGTCGGGAAAAGCGCTATTGTCCAAATACAAATAGACAAAGAACTTTTCTCAAAGCAGTCCATTGACTGGTAATTTAACAGGGCCGTCGGTTGTTACTTTACTTCAGGTTTTCTCTTTAATGGATCACAGTACTTCTATGAAATGTGCCCGTATAAAAGTACCGGAATAGAAACGGCATAAGCTAAAACCAATTCCAAACAGTGATAGCAGCATTTTTGCAGAGTGAACCAAAGTAACATATAGTCATTACTAACATAAATAAGATCACACTTATAGTGTGTTAGATCAAACTCTCTTCTAAAATCCTGTCAGGTCTACAACACCTAAATTCTCTAGTCATCGAAGAATTAGGGGAAATTACCTAAAACCAGCACACTCCTAACGCTTGAAACCTGGGCTCTCAGCGGCACGGTCGCTAAATGCCGCGTCTTGTGGTTGCGTTGAAAGGTGAATCAGAAGTACTCTCAATGGTTATCCATTCCTCGTAGCATTGAAAGTCTTGTTATATGTCAGAATGCGATGTATAGAGGACATCGTCATCGGGGATGATCAGTGCTTGCGTGCTCGGAACAGCAATGTAGAACGAGGAATTTATTGCCCAGTGGAGTCTCCCAAGATGAAAAGCGATTCTATGCATCTTGATGTTTACGGAAGAGGAAGTTAGTGCTACAAATCACCTGTATCATTGAATCAGTCGATCAGAAAGCTTCCTCCGGTTTACAAGGTGGGCGAATGCGTATGATGACGATCTGGATAACCCTCAGCATTGACGTGCTGAGAAACCAGTGAGGAACGTCTGAGTCACCACCTAACAAAATACTTTGTTAGAAACCGTGGGTGAGAATGCTGAGACCGCACGATCACTCGTGAAGCGCTACTTTTTCCAGTTGCTCACTACACTTTAGTAGAATAATAGAAGTAAGAAACTTATACCTATTTTTGAGCTGCTTTCTTACCTGCACACAGATGTTGTCCACAAAGCAAAGGAGTCAGGTGTCTGAAAAACGATTTTGGAAACGAAATCAATTGGACCAAAAATTAGCATTAGTCCTTGGTAGATAATTAAAATATGGTGTGATTGTTTTTCAAATAGTTTGTAGAGTAACGTGTTCATTCGCTAATTCATTGTCATTAAAGCCGTCAAACCGCTACGTAAAGTTTAAACACAACGAGTGCTATAGGCAAGAAGCCGTCCATTACAGCCTCCATCCTTCATAGTACGACATACGCAAGGATACTGTCAGAACAGGACAGAAGTGCGACGTCGCAGCTATGGATGGTGAGTGCTTTGCTTCCATTTTTTTGTGGTCTTATATTTCTTTCATATTAAAGTAATCCCATGTACTCCTTTTCATACCGTTGCCCATAAGTAGTCCATGTTACAGGTTCACTGTTGCATGATTACGAAAGAGTTCCAGATAGATCTTGGAATTCATGAAAAAGAGTGTACCGTATCAGGCGGTGAAGATTGGACCCACCTTAGCGAATCTCGTCCTTTTGCCGTTAATTTGGTCTTTATATACATTTTAATCATATGTTTTATCCCTGAATGTCACATGTATCACACTGCGCGGATCACGGCATTTATGGCATTCGATACCTTTCCTCGCGTTCACTACCCACTAAAGTTTGCGAACGTTTTAAATGTGGGTTAGTGTTTGTGGATTTCTTCACCATCGTCACGAATGTCGTTGAATGTTGCTCGAGTCAATCCTTCCTAGAATTCCGACTTGGCCGTACTAGGGCGTTCCAGCGTGTATCAACGGTAAACATTGACAATCTCCGCGTAGCTTCAAGCCGAAGATGCGGGTAGAGCAGTGATTAGAGGTGCCCTCAAACAAACACGTGGTCGTCGGTCCGACGCCACATCCAGATGTCACAGTGTCTTCTATCCTTTCGCAATGGGAAAACTGGTACCAGACTTGTCTAGAAGGATATCAGCATCACTGTATGGGCCAAGTGTGCTTTCATTCACCTCTGACAGTACTTGATGAAATCAAATGGATGAAGAAATGTTCCTTCCTTTTCCGTTCCTTTACGTAATCAGACATATATTGTACGAATCCCAATACTTCTCCATTCGATCTTTTTTCGAAATGCGTCATTCAGAAGGACTTCATGTTTGTACGTACGCATCGTTACTGAACGAAACGTCGTGTAGTGCAGTGGCAAGAAATGCTTCACAATGCAGATGTGGTGTTTGGTTCGACCGCGAACCATGAGCTCAGTCCTGTTTGGGAAGCTGCACTGCCTCGATGCATCGGTATACGATCGAAAGCCATTTGCAGGAAAGATATCCATTCAGTCACCTGTAACGATATTTGACGAAATCGAATGCATGGTTTACCGAGAATTTCGTACGGAAAATGGTTCTTTAGATATTATTAAGTGCACAATTCAGATTTTCTCAACCAACGATCAGCACAGCATTTGGCTTGGATTAGCTACCGAATTAGTGCAAAAAGCATGAAGAAAAAGCTTCGTGTGACGACATAGGCAAAAGACGGGAAAACGGGATTGGCTCACTCTGGCCTACATGCACAAAGGCGCATGACTCTTATAGGGAGTAACTCATTCACGTAGGGCTCAGGCCGAGTAGGGTTGTTGAATTAAGGAGGATATAAATCTGTGAGGATCACTGCTGATTAACTACCGCAAATCCTACTCGGCTTCCTGAGGTAGAATCTATTACAATTCACAGCCAACAACCGCCATCATCACTCACTTATGAGTCTACGTGTTGCCGCGGAGGAGAGCAGTGGTTGAACCCTTTCTCCTACTTTCCTTGTGTTTAAGTATGTTTGATTCAAAAGCTCGCTGGTTTTTGGCTCTTACTTCCTACGTTGCGTCTGGAATAAACAATCCATCACTATGTTCAGTAGAACGTCGTACCTCTCAGTGATTACGGAACATTGCGCTTACACATGAGAATTGTTTGCCTTTGAGCATTTCTCTTCCAAAACTTATGGATCATAGGCACGAAGTCAAAGCTGTAGTTTTTTCACCGACACCTTCTAGCAGTTCCAAAAGATTTTAACTGAAGGAAGCACATCCAAACTCTATCGAGAGACGTAGAACTCCGCGGGGAATGTCGTCTACTCACGGCCCAAATCTTTGTTGATTACGAGAGAACAGAAAACGGTGTGTGAACCATTTTCGTTTCGATTTCAGAATGACGCTTGTTGAACTGCAGTTTTAATTAATCAGAGAAGCACATAAACAGACATAGTTTATACGAAGTAATTCGTAAAGTTGTCTCGTACAACAACAAAAGCAACAACGACAGCAACGTATTACTTTAGAACTCCTTAGGTATGTTTGGGAAGCGGGTAATCCAAGAGGATAGAGGTCTACATAATCCATGCAGACTATGAAGAAGAAGCACTGTTACACACCAAGCCTTGGTGGAAGCAGATTGAAGGTGGTATAGAAACACAGTCGCAGCATGACGTGAGCTTCCGCAACAGAAAACGACAGCGTTTACGCGGTGGCGGGTGGTTTTCTTGTCTGCGTAGAACAGAGCCTAGAAAACGCGAACGGAAGTTGTCGACAAAGCAAAAGCGTCAAGTACCTAAAAAACGATTTTCAAAACGAAGTTCATTGGACCAAAAGTTAGTACTGGTCTTTCGTAGATAACTGAAATTTGGTGTGGCTTTTTTTCAAATATGTTCTAAAGTAACGTATTCGCTCTCTAATTCTATTGCCTTTCAAGCGATCAAAGGACTACTTAAAGTTTCAACACAGCGACTGCTGTAGGAGAAAAGTCGTCGAATGTATCTCCCATACCCCACACTACGACGTAGGCAAGGATCAAGGGTACTGTCGGAGCAGGACAGAAGTACGACCCCGCAGTTATGGATGGTAAGCGCTTTGCTTTCACATTCTTGTATCTCATATTTCTCTGATATTAAATTAATGTTATTTACTTCCTTACATATTGTTGTCTACCAGTAGTCCATGTTACATATTCGCCGTTACATGATAGTGAAAGAGTTCTAGGTAGATCTAGGAATTCATGAAGAAGAGTGTGAGTATCAGGCGATAAAGATTGGACCTACCCTGCCCAATCTCGTCCTTCTGCCCGTAACTCGATGCTTATATATGTTTTAATCATATGTTACATCATTGAACGTATCATGTATCCCACTGCACGAATCCTGGCACTTATGGCATTGGATATCTGATGGAATCTGAAGAACTATTTTCAAAACGAAATTTATTGGACCAAAAATTGGTCTTTGGTAGGTGCTTGATACTTGATACTTGAATGGTCCGTCCTCACTAGTTGTGCGGGCCCCAACATAATTCCTATTTTCGGAGATTTGTTGGTTAAGCCATTGTGGTTTCCTGGAATCCTGAGGTCAGTCTGGCTAAAATCTGTCCCAGGTCTTCACCACCACAAGCGGTCGCAGTCCTTGTGCATCAGAGGGAGATTTGCCACCAAGCGACTTTGACACCAGGACGGTGGTGGATCCTAGTATTGGTTTACTCTTAGCTGGGTTTCCTGATGGAAACGTCGGACTCTTTCACAGCTTGGGAGACTCTGCCAGGGAATGAGTCCCCCACTGTACACGACAGTCCAACACGCAGGAACACCTCCCAGCTAGGATGAAGCGGTAAACATTTGGAAGGTAATTCCGTTTGGAGAACTTTGGCAGGTTAGTAAAATATGGTGTGATTCTTTTTCAAATAAGTTTCAGAGTTTTTAGGTATTTATTCGCCAATTCTTTTGTCATTCGAGCGGTTGAACTACTATGTGAGCTTTGAACGCGACGAGTGTTGTAAGAAAAAACTCGTCCAGCGCATTTGCCACCCTGTATGGTACGACATTCGCAAGGTGTCAGGTCAATAGAGAAGTACAAACTCGCGCTTATATATGGTTAGTGCTCTGTGACTGACGAACGTAACTTTATGTTATAATCTAGGAGGTGTGCGACTTAGTGATATTTTATTCGGTGGTGCATTTAGAGTTACCGTCATTTGACACTATCAAAATAACAAGCTGCTGTTTAATATTTTACTGAATACTCACTCCATCTTTTTACCTTTGAGTATTTTTTGTACATGGAAGAAGCGCATGAAAAACCACCTAAAATACCACCAAATCTTAGTCCAGGAGAGTCGAGGAAAGGCAATGGAATCTAGAAATTTCGCAAAAATAGCATTACAAGAGGAACCGTCATGTGTGGTAAAGAAGCTGCTTATTTTGCATTCATCTTAAAAAATTCACCAATGCTAAAATTTGAAAATATCCTTAAGAATTTAAACGTTTTTCTCGGCATCATTTTCACATTTTCGATATCGCCATTTCACATCTGAGGGAATGAAGCTAGTGCTCAGTGTGACCAATAGGAGGAGCGTAGGGCAGTTTGAAATGTCGTTGACGCTATTGGTCTTTCCTTGAATTTATTAGAAGTTTTGTATAGCACATAATGTAATATAGGATAGTCAGCCATCCTTCTCCGATTACAGTCGTCTCCACTGGCAGTAATTGAAATTTGGTTTGGAAGCGAGTTCGTTTTAGCCATTGTTTCAGAATTTATTTTCGTGACCGGAATTAAGGCAAAATCTTTTCGGCGCCCCTAATTTTACTTGCTTCATATGTCTTGTTTTACAAACACATGTTTGCTTAAGGCAAGTGAATGTTTCCTGTCTAGTTTGGCAAGTTTGTTGCCTCTAAGCCAATAGCGTCCAGGTAGCTGAAGTGGTGAAAAAGCCACCAACCGATCTGCCTCTATCACTCTCAAAGGCAGTCCGCTCCCTGCCAATTCAAGCAGAATTTGCTGCAGCGCATAGCCAAAGCGAAACACTGATGTGAGCTCATTGGAACCATTTCAATTAGTATTTTCGAATTTAGATATGTTGAGTTGCATAGAAGCTTTTTAAATGGAAATGGGGATCCTGCAATAAACGACAAGGAGTTTTATGCATTTTTCCATAACATAAAGCTTTGTATCTACTGGATGAATTCTAGACGTCTTCATTTCAGCAGTGCTCCACTGAAGAAGATTCGATTCGTTGCGACGACGACGATAATACATCGAGAAAGAAAACGATCATTGATATGGACACGGAACATCAGCTCTGAAGAAGGAGAAGACGTCGAAACGTTAAGCGAATAAAGGTTGCATACTAACACCGTGTGAGCTGATCAATCCAAAGAAATGTATTGATTACTCACGCTGAGATTAAGTGAACGTCAGTTTAGTAAATATCTATTTGATGATTTTCTTTGCATATCAACCTCGTTTTAAAACATGAAATATGCCTATCAAATATGATGCAGGGACACAAAAATACAAAGAACTATTGAACTGTGTTGATTGCCTGGAGTTGAAGAACGGTAGTTATTTTTTGAACGATCTTTCTTTTCCGCTACACAAAAGGGAAGAAAACTATGAAAAATTGAAGCATTCATAGATGCTGAAAATACTTTGAAACAAAAGACATTGGAATTATTGGAAATACATACAGAAAAGCTGAAATAAAAAAAATGAAGGATGACTTGTATTATCGCTTATCCCTACTTTTGTTTGATCTGAGGCATAAGTTAAAACTGTAACCATAATGATGCCGAGATGTTTGCAGACTCTGGACCGCAGGTGTATGCGGTCTGCGGTAGGGATGGAAAACACAGTTATCCTTTGCAAGACTAATGCGTTCACCACAACACCATGCGAGTTCTTCTTTCCGCCTTTCTCTGAGCCGTGTTTGAAAAGTGACTGTGTTGTAATTTATACTACAGCTTCGACTTAACTGGGTTCAATGCCGATTTGTGCTCTCCAAGTCAATCTTATTGACGGGTGATTGCTGATAGCACTCATGAGTTAAAAACACGGCTGAGAGAAAGGCAGAACAAAAGGCCTGCATGGTGTAGTGGTGAACACGTTAGTCCACGGCAAGGGTAATAGCGTGTTCGATCACCACCGCCGACAACTGCGATCCAGGGTTTTACAAATGCTTCAGCATCATGTTGTTATAATTCACATCAGATCCTGCCATGAAAAAGAATAGGCAGCTTATAAAAAATGATTATATGAATTGGAATCTCAAAATTCGATGAGGGATACGAAAATCAAGTCGAAAGTAAATTACTGCGTTCCCTTATGTCCTCTTATCTCGTTTCGGCAAGCCATATATACAAAGGCTGTTTCAGATAGCTCTACCTGCTAGAACAGAACATATTTTTCTTCACGTGGGACCATTCCCTTCCTTGGGCAGCTTCGCCGATAATTTCCACTACGATCGCTGATGTATAGCAGTTTAACACTGTAACGTTGCTTTATTTTGTCATGAAAAAGTTAGTCATTTATTTTATCCAAAGTTGCTATTATGTTTCTAATTAGGACGTTCCCCTTCTCTTTCTACCCCCTTCCCTTCTATAATTTACCAATACCCATATGATGTTGGGCTCAGATAAGTGCTTACCGCAGGAAAAGAAAAAAGGTGTCCTATAAGATGAGAGATTTAGCAAAACCACTTCCGCACAAAACTGCAAGAAGAATTCTAAAGGTTGATCTTCCACAAAAGCACAGCACCAAAGTAATATATTTGCGCCAGAAATAACTGCCCAAGCTCTCGATAAAGTGGCGTTCAACGGTTGACTAGGTTTATTTTCCATCCCTGAATATATCTTTTCCTTCAGTTTTTTCTAAAATGTTTATTAATTCCTATGTAAGTGTTGGATAAAGCCGATTTTTGTTTCACCTTCTTGCAGAAGTCGACTTTTCTTCACAAATATTTGGCATAAATTCACGACTATAGTACTAAGAGTACCGCTCTTCCTTGTTCGCATGCCAGAGTAAAACCTAATGTATGCTTTATAATTCTTATATACCTATTACGATTTGGCCTGCTGCACTTCCCTGAGGCAGTCGTTCGACTAACCAAGTAACTACATGATGTAATACTAAGCAGAATCACTGTTATTCTGGAACAACCCAATTGGGAGGGCAGCAAGTTTCCCCTAACCCACAAAGGCAGACAAGGGCGTATTGCGACAATTTCACAAAGTCCAAGCAAGGCTTATTCAACTCCGAAACAGTAGCGATCGACCAGCAGTTTAAATATTATTTGAGAGCAAATTCCACGGATCCTCGATCTGCTGTCGAGCTCGGATGTCAGTCCATTCGCACGCAGCTGAAAGAACACGTGAAGTGTTGGAAAACAATTGTGGACTATAAAGGCGAGGAAAACGAGTCGAATGCGAAACGCGCCATGATCCGCATAGTAGGTGTGATGACGGGTCATGTAAATGTAAATTTAAGATATAAATCAACGAACCATACTAATAACGGAACGAATTAAGTGGTTTTTTCGCGTTCTTTTTGCAAATCAGATACAGATAAAGTTTATTAACTAATAGAAACCGTTTATACATCACGAAGCGGCGAGTGTGGCGCAGTTGTTGGAGGCGCCACTGCGACACACACATGGAATCGATCCCCGTGCCCAAGGCCTACCAACCTTTCCAACCCTCCGGGGTCGGCAAATTGATACCAGAGTTCTCTGGGAGGATAGGAGCACTTACATGATACATCGGTAGGCCACCGCGAGTCATTGTAAAGGTCAGAAATGCATTCAATCACCCCCAACGATACTTAATGATGTCGAATGCATGGCGCATCCCTCAGGGATTGATCAGCGCTGAGAGCTTTATCCTTATAGCTTTTATACATCACAGAAACTTCAACTAATCGTGGCACTCCCATTCTCCGGATGTAAGCGTGCTACCTAGAAAAACTGAAAAACGCTATACATGAGTTAATTTACTGGAGAAACACTAACTTCCTCTTCAAAAAGCGACTTTTGTTTGGCCTTGCTATGACAAACCATCATGTGCTTTATGTTCATCTACACGATGTGGCATCCTCGTCGTCGCATCAAGTCGGCTCTTCCTCATTGGAGCTCGTGTGAAGAACTGAATGTGTAGGCTCAACAATAAACATATGTTGATTTGTCATACCGTGGTTAAAGGAAATTCGGTTCCTAAAATATTATTATGAACTGAGCCAGCTGGTATTAGTACAGACTTCTGCAGGAGGAATTGTCTGGAAAAAACAAGTCGTTATTATCGGACAATCACTACTACCAACAGCCAGTGTCTTCAATGAAAGAATTTCATCGGGTGAGTATGCCTTATTGATTCGAAGGCGAAGGCTTTCCCACATCAAGAAGACGGACAAATGTGGACCATCAGCTCTGAACACCGGCTGTGATAAAGACGAAGAACGTCGAAATGTTAGCCGAATAAAATTTTTTTATCAACCTCGTCTAAGCTCAACGATTTAAAAGTCAGCTCCCTTTTCCAGAAAGTTAAAGCGATCTGCGACATTAGTAACTACAAATGAAGCAGCCTGTGAGGAAGGAAATGCTGCGCATTCTTCGGGATGTACGCAGGTCTCACGGTTGAAGCACTTTTTTTACGTCGCTACGTCTTTTTTGCGTTTTTGACCTCATCATTAATTCTAGTGAGAAAACTTTAATTGTAACAACTTTGTTGGTAGATGTGTGTAAAAAAATTCTGTTAGACTACTCCTATCACCTTGTCACCTGTTGTCCTGTCAATATCCGAGTAACTCAGGAGTGCGCCAGTGGGTTTTCCCTCCTCGCTGTCACGTGGAACAATACCTCTGACTAAGCACTACGAATTTCTTCTACGGCTTCCATAAAGAACTCTAGCTACAGAATCTGTAGATTTCTTGCTGTATTTTTTTATATACCTAGAAATGCAGTTATCAACGGTGGATACTCACTGGCCGTTGCTGGAACGCATCTCCGAGCCACCTAATTTTTGATATTTGGCGCCTCCGATTTTAGATCGGTGACGTAACTCTGAACTTAGGATCTCCTCTCTCACTTCCGTGAGGGATACTTCTAGCATGTCCTTTCAACTGTACCTTCCATCCTGCGTATGCAACAACCAGGTTTTCTACCTGTGCGTAAAGACATGAAGTATCGTGGAGATGAAAAGGTGGGCACGGAGTCGGGTACTCTTTCTTCCCTTTACTAAATCTTTGATGCCCTTGAAAGTTTCCCAATCCGATCGCTTCCTCTTGCTCAACTCTGGGAGCTAAGTCGTTCGCCATCTTAACTTCCCGACCCAGATAGATGTAGCTGGAGCGTTCGGAAATATTCACTCCATCGAACGTTAATAGAGGTTAGAAAAAAAACCAATTTCGTACAAACATTGTTTTCGTGAGATCACTTGGAAGATCAATCTTTCAACAGGCGTTATCGAACGCACTTGCTTTCTACTGGCATGTAGTTGACTTTAAACTTGAGCCCTCATGGATTGATCTTCCCTACTCATTCCGACTTTCCTTCATTAAACTCTCAGTTTGATGCAGCAGATATCAGATATTAGCCCTATGTACCTGTCATGTGATTGCGCCGTGATCGAACTCTTGACATCTTAGCACCGTAATAACTCATTCCCGTAGCCAACTGTTCTGATGTGTTGTCGAAATCGTGTACCTCACTAGCATACCTTGGTGGCACCTATGTTTCCCATAACCGCTATGTTTTTCATCACTAATTTGAAATCGTCACTCATTCTGCTGAAATGCCTTGTCCATTGCTTTTCTTTATTGTTAAGCAAAAAGTTCTCATATAAAATCATCGTACAATCCTACACTAAGAAAGTCCCCACCCAATCTACGCCATAGAAATCTCGGCAGTTGATAAGATGAAGCAGTATGACGTCGTGTTTTTACTTATTGCTATTACTGTTGAGTATGTACTGTCGCTAATTTGGTCCAAAAAACTAAGTCTTTGTCACTGCAATAGAAGTTGCACAAAAATCTCACTAACATCAGTTGTATCTCTTCGCACTTTTTCTTTTGCGCAACTTTCTCATACAAGAAATTTTACAATGCTTAGTTATGAATTTGTTTAGTCCAGAGCTGATGAGCAACAAACCATGCTTAGTATATGTCGTGAGACGTAAATGAATTTAGAACGTTGGCTCCTTGTCCTTTCTGCGCTGAGAATTTTCAGATACAAATACTTATGTATAGGGTTTTATATAAAGATAAATAAAGGGTAAAGCTTTCGGCATTGATCAATCCCTGAGGGATGCGCCATGCATTCAACTTCATTAAGCATCGTTGGAGATGATTCAATGCATATCTGGCCTTTGCAATGACTCGTGGTGGCCTACCGATGTATCTAGTTGGTACCAATTTGCCGACACCGGAGGGATGGAGAGCTTGGTGGGCTATGGGCGCGCGGATCGATTCCACGTGTGCGTCGCAGTGGCGCCTCCAAACACTGCGCCACACGCGCCCATCAGGGTTTTAGATATGCTTATATAAGTTTCGGTCCTATCCTGAACATCAGGTTATCCATGATTCTTTAATGAAATTTTCTAGATTTATACAGGAGATCGTTCATGTTCACGCGCAACCTGTAAGAGCCACTTTTTTGGGGTTGGGAATGAAGTTTTAAAAATTTATAGTGAGAGAAAGCTATTTAGAAAAAATAAACGCGCTTCACTACCCTTGTCAGGAAGGTGCCCACATTGCAGCTCCCTCATGTAGACCAAACGCAAAGAGCTGTTAAAGTCTTAAAATTATTTT
Organism: Angiostrongylus costaricensis; assembly: GCA_900624975.1. NCBI lineage: Eukaryota > Metazoa > Nematoda > Chromadorea > Rhabditida > Metastrongylidae > Angiostrongylus > Angiostrongylus costaricensis. Next base: position 10,811 of record UYYA01005348.1, on the reverse strand, counting down.
TTTATGTTTTAATTTAAAGAAACCGTTGACTCCGGTTTGCGAATGGGCCACACATGCTAGAATCGGAGGTCTCCATGCAGAGCTTGACTATGTTATATACATACTTGAAAAAGACACTAGGAGAGTTTTGTAATTGGGAAGCCAACATCAACTAGACGTTGTTTGCCTGCAATGAAGTGTTCCTGAGAATATGAGGAAGAGAAGAGGGGTTAATGTACTGTACTGGCCGACACTCTTGGCTGTGTATATGGATTCATTTGAACAAGCTGCCAACACGGATCGGCATTTAAACATAAAAAATATGGGTCAGAACCGCGCACATTAGACATTCTTTATTGTCATAGTCTTTGCCAAATAAGAGAAAACTCGAGCTAAGGCTTAGAACACGACGAGATCATTGCACTTTTTATGGATTTATGAAGGTTCTGCACAAAAACCACATCAATCGATCCATGTTAGAGCTTTTTCAACAACGATTTCCCACTAACGTAGACCATTTTGAGTTTTCCGTCTTGTTTTTTTTCATACAACCTGCCTCTCACGTTTACTGTGCGTATCCCAGCGTTTCTCGCATTCAATTCGTTTCCTCACATACATCATCCACGAAAGCCTTCCAATTTTTTACGTTTGGCTTCGGCTGCTGCTTGAGAATTTCTCCTTGGACTCTTGGGATAGTCGGGTTGAACTGTACTCAATTGGATTGCAGAGAGTTAATATTTCCCGGACAAGTCTGGTCCCAATTTTCAGACCCCGGAACCCTGGAAAGATGAGATGCTTAATGATCCCAGAGCGGGATCGCACTAGCACCGTTTTCGTAATATCGGCATAATTACCACTGTAGTATCCGCCCCTTTTGTTTTTTTTCGTTGCTTTGTTTAATTTTTTGTTCAGTTTTTATTTTGTTTGTCAGCAGTATTGTCAAATGTAAATCAGTTTTCGGTAATATGTTCAGTTGTCCTCCAGTCGCTTCCTGCTGAAAAGTGTTGCAGTGTAACGCACTGAGATGTGCAATAGATCCTCATCCTACCGCACTTGCTTGAATACTCTGACGGCATGTCATTGCGAATAGTGCAGTCTCCAGTACATTTTCTATCCGTTGATTTCCATTACGAACATCACCCATGGTGGTGGTTTGATTCTATCATGGTGGCGGGTGCGAAGCTCCTCATACAGTGATCTGCAGTTGCCACTACAACAGATCGACTGTAGGTACAAACACGTCAGCTCAGTGGTAACCCTAAGAAGCGCATGCATCCTCTTGGAGTCCACTCTGTAGTTCTCTCGTCTATCTGTCGTCCGTTGCTTTTGTTACATCACCAGCCCACCGATGTTTCGGTATCGATGCGTGGAATCAGCCTACGTCTCTGCTGCATAGCAGAGCTCAAGGAGGACGACTACTTTGAAAAGGTGAACATGGAGCTTCGAGACCTTCATTTGGTCTGTGGTTTCTTTCAGAGAGGCGAATGCAGCCCCACTCCGATCTCCTTCTTTTGCCTAATTCCCCAATTCATGTTCTTCTCCACGTTCACTGAACGTATAAGGTACACGTACGAAGTGATCTCTGCAATCAGACGACTACCCCATTTGATATGATCACCTTCGCCCTATGGACTTTTTATGAACTTGGTCTTTTCCGATTTACACCTGGTCTGATCCTTCTTCCCTCTTCGTTTAGCTCATTGGTCGTCGTTTCTGCTTCAATGGGACCCCTTAAAAAATGACCATGTCGCCAGTAAAGCAGAGTTTTGATAGGAATCTGGCATGGATACAAGTACTTTTCTATTTTCAGTCGTATGTCCTCATTATCCATTGCACTGCGGCAGTAAGCAACTTTAGTGAGAATGTCTTGCCTTGTTGAACTCCTTTCCTTTTGGTCATACTATAGTTGAGCAGCTCAAATTTAAAATAATTCCAAAATTTGTATAATGCTGCGATATTTGCAAAACTCCGAACCGCAGGTGTCTGCGGTGGGGAACGAACGTGCTATTGCCCTTTCCGGTGAATAACGCGTTCACCACCACGCCATGCGGGTACTTTGTGTTTCGCTGCCTCTCAGCTAGTTCTATCGATCTTTTGCCATTAGCAATCACCCTTAAACGAGATTGATCTGGGAAGCCCAAATCGGTCGGGTGATTGCTGATGGCAAAAGATCAATAGAATTAGCTAGGAGACAGGCGAAACGAAGGACGTGGATGGTGTGGTGGTGAACGCGTTACTCACCTGAAAGGACAATAGCACGTTCGTTCCCCACCGCAGACACCTGCGGTCCGGAGTTTTGCAAATATCGCAGCATTATACAAGTTATATTTCGCAATGTACCCTTCCTTAAAAAAGAATAGGCAGTAAATAAAAAGTCTAAAATTCCAACATTCTTTCCCGAAAGCAAGGTTGCCAATAAGTTTTTGCCACTGCCTACCCTAAGGAGCTACTCGTGTTTGCATCCTAGCTAAAAGTGCTGAAAATGTATTGGAAGTGTGGGGCTCATTGTGATCTACGGAACTAGCGTACACCACTAAGCAGATTTGGAATTAACGGGTACCAATGGTGCTTTTAATGGTATCCAAGATGATCAAAGTATTTACAATATTTACAGTTGAAGGTACAGTTGAAGATATATTTACAGTTTACATTATATTTACATAGTATTTACAATATTTTACAGGAAAGATATTTTCAGTTGATTATAAGTAAAGATTAGTCTGTAATTATTCGATATATGCAGCAAATAAAGTGCTCTAATGGAGATGATGGATCCTTAAAATCATATTTTATGCTATTATGTGCTTATTTGTGCCATTTCTAAGCGAACATTCTAACAATTAGCCAATTAGAAAAGGTGATCATTCAAGGAAAGCACACCGTAACTCGAACCGAAGCCTGGCTCACGTATGTCAAAAGGTTTCCACTTTATACCGTATTCATTAGAGATCCCGGAAGAATCCATATCATCCGATCTCCGATTTCACTTCAGCCATTGCGTGATTGAATTCAATGCACACTCGGTCACCAATCATTCTTTTCAAAAAAAATCTACTTCTTCCAACTGCTTAACTATTTGTTTAGATGTTAGTGATTTTTACACCGATCACACTAAGATGCTGTCGAGAAAACTGGTTCCCATTATCTTCCACAGCATTGATAACTAACGTCCTTCAACTGAATGCAGCAAGTCGAGGATACACAATATGTGACTGTTTCATTCGGCATCTAATAGACTACTTCACTACAAATACTAAAGGATTTTTCAAAAAATTCGGGAACGTCAGTCTAGTCGATATAGTTCTCCTTCACCTGCTACACGCATTCATTTGAAAGAATTCTTCTTCGATAAGTGTTCAACAAGTTGATTACTTTGGCTTGCATCCTTTGGATACTCAAAGGAATAATCTTTGGCGATATCGATTTTTGAAAGTGTAAAAGGTTAAACTTTTCTATAGCGCATGCAGCGTACTGATAAGTGGTGACCTACTATACACAACATGGGTGGTTGGTTAGGTACTGCGCCCCTAGCTTACCAAGTCTTCCATCACTCCGGAGTTAGTAAATTGGCACAACACTTATCTGGGAGTGTAAAAATACTAACTTCATTCATCAGTAGATCAATGCAAGTCCCTGTACAGGCTAGACTTACAATCAGTCAACTCCACGATGATTGATGAATTCCAATGCATGGCTGATCCCTCAGGGATTGATAAACGTTGAACGTTTGACGCTTCATTCGCTTTATCGATTATCTTACGAGTCAATAACTTTCTCCTGTCGTTAACCGGACTGGTAACTATTTTTTGGAAGCTGCGCTACATACCCTAAATATTAGCCGCCTTTCTAGACCATTTAAGACGAGGAAAGTCTTACGGGTTAAAATAAAAACTTTATTGAATAAAGAATCTTGTTTTTAAATATTTGAAAGTTTCTACCTGCTTGGGACATTTGTTGTATTCTCCTTCCAAAATATGCTTATTTAGGCCAATTTTTTCTTAGTTTTCTTCAAGAGAATTTCCCATTCGCTTTCGTGTTTTACTTCAAGAGGCTTTTCCATTCCTCTTTGAGGTCCGTTTCGTTATTTTTTCTAGTTTGTTTTATGTTCTCAGGTGATGTTGGAACTTCTGCTACTATTCATTCCGGTAACCCATTCATTAACATGCTATAACGTGAGTATCATTTTCGGTTCTACAGTATTCACATTTCGTTTTGTGTAGCTCAATTTTATTTTGGGTAGGAGAACCTCGTTGATTCCTTCATTTTTCGAAATGATATTTTCCACTGCACGGAAGAAGAAGTTTGGCTTAAAAGTGAATTGCCGTTAATTCGTCTATTTTATTTCTTTCTACTTTTACTTAGAAGCTTTCGAATGATGCTTTTTGGTAGACTGCAGATTACACCGATTTTAGAATGTTATCATCACTGGTAAACTGGTAGCATTCCTTTGTAATCTTTGCAACTTATGCACAATTTCAATAAACATGACTTTCTACCGTCCAATGTCATTTACTTTTGTAGTCTGAGTAGCCCTAATGTCCAATGCCAATTGCATTAGTAGTCTGAGTAGCTAAGAGGTATGAGTGTATGAGTCTGAAGCCTAATGAAAATTCATTAGATGTTATACCGAGACCTTATACTGTTATATACCAAGACCTTCAAACGGTTTACCGCCTCATCGTGGCTGGGAGGTGTTCCTGGGTGTTGGACTGCGATGTACAGCGGTGATTCATCTTCTGGTAAGGTCTCATAAGCCGAGAAGGAGTCCGGCGTTTCCATCAGGAAGGCTAGCTAAGAGTAAACCAATACGAGGGTCCACCACCGTCCTGGTATCAAAGTCGCATGGTGGCAAATCTCCCTCTGATCCACAAGGGCTGCGAGTGCTTGTGGTGGTGAAAACCTTGGGCAGACTTTGGCCAGGCTGGCCTCAGGATTCTAGGGAACCACAATGGCTTAACCAGCATTTCTCTGAAAATTGGAGATTGTGCTGGGACTCGCACAACCAGTGACGGTGGGCCATTCAAGTATCAAGTACCAAGTATGCTGAGACCATATGAATCGATCTCTCTCGAAATTCTCTTCTACTAATGATTTGCTGAATCTGGTTAAATAGAAATTATTTCGTTTATACTGAGTGTAGTTACGGTTGTAAATATGAAAATAAATTTTGTAAATTTAACATGACGATCCAACTGCTCAGCCATAAACTTTGCAAGGAAATTATGAACGCGGGATGAATGGTTCTTTAAGAGATTTCTATAATCGCCGAATTTAAGGAGCCCTAGAAAGGTTTCGTATGGCTCATTGCTTTAAATGGAATTGCAACCGTTTTTTTATTCTGGTGGAAAAAAAGTATTCTCACTGCAATAAGTTCAGGGCATGAAAATGTTGCGGATGCAATCCGTTGGTCAAAGCGTAGAGGAATGCCCTTCCGGTGCCTACTGTTACAATATGACCGCTTCAGCTGCATTGGTTGTAGACGTGGTGAAAGCCGGATGTTCGACGTGGAGATGCATGGTTACAAGAGAGCTACCGTTCTTATATTCTTATTCTTCTCATTTTTTTCTTTTTCCTATTGCAATTTTTCTTTCTTCAAGCAAGTTTATGAGTAAATTGCACCACCAGCAACATGTTCACCGAATGCGGTACATGCAATTCAGCCCATGAAGCCACTAAAGTTAGATGTTGTTAGAAAAACCGTCGCCTAAATCACTTTATCTGCAAGTATTAGAACTCAAGGGTTTTCGATAACCTAGCACCAGAGGAGGAACGCAATTAACACACAAATGGATGCAAGGAATTACCTGCGATAACAAATTAACAATTCGATCTTAACTAACTTTTCGTAGTAATCACGCGATATCCACGCTTTTCTCTCGTTCATTTTTTGCTTTTGCTTTTGAATTTTTCATAAACACTTACATGACTCATCTTAAGATCTCGAACGCGCCGTAGTACTTCTTCCATTCCTCTCATTATCTCGTTGCTGTCACCCGCGATTGTGGACGGATTCGAGTATGGGTGCGGTTGAGCTCTTCCAACCTTACTGACATGCTGAATACTGGTTTACGATAGTTTTTCTTGAAACTCAAAACAGGCTTCTTGGGGATTTTTTCCCTCTTTTTTACTGGTTGTCATCGGTGTTTGTGGATCGGGGAAGGTTTGTTGCCTTGCTTCTCGAATTCAGCAGTGAATCCTGTGGCGACAGCAGGTCGTCCCATAAGTCGACTGACTTCTCAGGAACTATGTAGCAAGTCACCTTTCACACCTTAGAAACTAATTGGTGGATTCGTCAATATATCCAGATATTTGCATAAAGGAGCCGCGTGTAGCGCAGTGGTCTCAGGCACCTTGCAGTACAAATGGGATCGATCCCTCTTTAGGGCAACCAAGTCTTCCATCCCTCCGGGGTCGGAAAATTGGTACCAGACTTTTCAGGGGGTAGCAGCACTCAATCAGTACAATTGTAAGGCACTACGAGTTATTTTAAAGGCTAGATATGTATTTAATCACTCTAACGATGTTTAATGAAGTCAAATGCATTGTGCATCCGTCAGGGATGGGTTAACGCCGACAGCCTTATCCTTTTCATTTTATTTAGAAAAATATTGAAGTTAATGGTTTTAACGTTTTACGTGTAACACTGTCGTTAAGTCTCTTTTAGCTAGCACGTGACAAATGCATCAGTATAACCGTTGAAATGGTACCGGTTAGCCTTTGCTGTTGCAGTTACGATCGTTGCAACGTTGCTGAGAATCCCGTTTATGGGTGAGTTTAAAGTGAAATACTCAAAGAAGTAAGTTAATAGCTCAGAGTAATTAAAAATAGCACAAAAAAGAGGTTATTGGCTTTAAATCCTTAAAAATTTTTCAGTCAACTTCCTTCGAGTGGTTCTAGTAATGGATGGGGCGGTGCCAGTGGCGGCGGCGGCAGCGAGAAGTGAGTCGAGAAACGTAGGTAGTCTTACTGCCACTTCCATACTTTAAGACAAAATCTACGATTTCATTATTTTAAAGTTATAATAATGCTTTTACATGCGCGTTTGACACACTGCTTATCTGGTGGGGAAGTCAGAAGGAATCACAGTTGCAAGATACTCGTGTCATGTAGTCGCCTTGCAACTCGTAAATCGTAGGCAACAGCGGCCTACAAAATGTTGACCGGTTATAAGTTGAATCAACCAGAAACCTGTGTAACGCTGACCTCTTCTTCTGTCGGGCTTAAAGCTTTGCAGCGGACGATAAATCCTTCATTTTCAAAAAAAAAAACCTGCAGGAAACAAGTTGGAACTAGAATGGACCTCGCACTTTTAAAGAAGACGATTTTTCACCTTATAACCTAAAGGGTTAGAATCGCCGGTATACGATTTTATGCGCTGACTAATGCTAGATGTAAGATTTTTTAGCAGGAGTATTTGTTTCTGAATTAGCCGACTTATAAAAATCTGGCGCATATGTGGTACATTTACTGGAGCCTCATTGGACTAACCAACCGATGCTATGCTTCCATGGTCAGCAAATTGTTAGTGGACTTAACTGGGAGAACAAAGACATGACCATTCTCTTTTTGATGGATGAAAACTTTGAACTGATACAGCTGTAAGTCAGGGAAAGGAAGTGACTATGAATGCACCTGACCTCCTATTCTTGGCACAGTTGTTGACGTCCATGAAGTGTAGATTAGCGAAAATCTGCCTGATTCAGCGATAATGTATACGACAGCAATATTGACATCGATAACAACAACAACCACAACAACTATAATGGTTGGGGAAACAATAACGACGGTCGTGAGTAAGTTGACGAAAGCGGGAATAGTGTGAATCAGGATTTTGCATGAGCGGTTAATTCTCTGTGGTCTTATGATCCAGAAAAAGAATGAGCACAGCACGAATTCCTTAACATCTAAATGCATGCTTGAAGTGCACTTGATGAGGTTTCGTTTAGTTGTCAATGCACTGTTGGTGGTGAAATCTCTTTGTTTCTTCATGAATTCACGGATTCATGAGCACTTATGAACTCTGTCAATAACAGCAATAACATTCGAAATGACTGTGAAAGCCTTAAAATTGCAGTAGAACAAGATAGCACAATGGATATTACCTACATTTACCTTCAAGATAAGTAGACGTTAAAAAATCGTGCGAAATACACCACATGGTTTAGTAAATATTTTAAAAGAGACTGCATAAGGCCATACGTGTTCTCTATTTTACCGGCTCATGATGGCTGAACAATATCAAGTCGTAACGACCTGTGACGTCAAGCAAGGAATCGTTCTCCAATTACGACGCTCAAGTTATGAAGCAGTTCAATATTTCAGTCGAATGGTCGAACAAGGAATAATAATCTGAACTGCATCCGCTGTCTCATAAAAAATCGTCCCTCAGGCAAAGGCGAGTGCTTGTGGTGTCAGCCTACGATGGAATTAGGAAGCTCTAGAAAAGTATAAGGTTGAAAAAGGAAAGAAAACGAAACGAAGGAAATGAAATTGGATGGGAATAAATATTTCTCATATATTTGAATAGTATTAAAGTGCGGCGCGTGTACAGCAGTGGTTGGAGAGGCCGTGCAATACACATGAGATCAATCCCAGTGCCCCAGACTCACCGAGTCCTCATCTCTCTGGTGTCGGCAAATTCGTACCAGACTTGTCTGGAAGAATAGTAACACTAACTCGATACATCAATAGGCCATCGCGAGCCAATGAATAGGCCAAATATGCATTCATTCACCTCCAAAAGATGCTTAATGAGGTCCAATTCGTGGCGCATCCCGCAGTCACTGATCAACGCCGAGAGCTTTATCCTTCATCTTTTTATTAAAAGCTCTGATCCTTTTGTTAACTAAGTGCAGTAGGGAGCAATGATTAAAAGTAATAAAGAGTTGAGGAAGTATATAGGCTCTAATAGAACAAGATTTGGAACATCATAGACACTTGTGGCGCAGTGGTCATAGGTGCGCTACAATAAATACGTGCGTGGTCTTCGGTTCGATCTCGTGCCTTGTGCGCACTAAGCTTTCCATTCCGCGGGTGTCGATAAATTCGCCATGTTGTTAAAGAGAATAAAAGTACTGTCTCGATACATCGTAAAACACCCAAAAGTCATTTTATCTGCTAAATATGAATTCAAACACCTCTATGGTGCTTTATGAAGTCTAATTCATGGCACATACCTGAGGGATTGATCAATATTGGATGGTATTAGTACTAGTTGAATATGAGAAATTTCTTTCTACCAAAGAGATTAGTAAATGTTAGCGAACTTTCTCACTTAGATCTGAAAGGTCTTTCTTGTTTATTGGAGTATTCATTGGGAAAATGAAAACGTTGAAAAATATAACTTCAGCAAGCAATCAAATCGAGACAGCTGGGGAAGTTTATTCGTGGAACCCGATCGCAGGTGTATTTGTGTTCTCATTGAAACATTGTGCAACAATTTACCATGCTCTATACTATATCTTTGTATTGATCTATTTAGTTCTCCGCTATTCTTTTAATGGATACGGTAGTCCAAATCTTAAAAAGTCACAATATTCCAAGAAACAGAGGTCTAAATGATCAAAAAACTTTGAATTTTTCTTCACTTCAGGCTAAATATGTGGGATATTTTGGTTTTATGTTTTTAAAAAAATTGGTTTGAAAGTTCTAGTAAAAATTAAATAATAATATAAAAAATAGGTGATATTGTAAAAAATTAGCAAGAAACAATGGGTCATGGTCATAACCAAAAATAACGCTGCGATATCGTATAAGCCATTTTGGCAATTTTTCGAGAGTGATAAGTGAAGTGAGACTAACAAAAAACGTGTACTTACCTAGTAAGAAGTTTGCCGGCTATTAACAACTTCTCAGTTTTAGAATAGAAATAGATTTTATCAGAAAATGCTCATCCTTTAGCATATTACCAAGCTCATAAACAGTCTACAACAGTAGTTTTTACAGCCGTTGTTGATATTCTTGTAATGACTTCTATTGATCAGCTCACCAACACGTCCACCGTTTTCTGGAACGACAAGAAATCTGAGTCCGAAACAAATCGAGAATCGATTCAGGGATTTTGACATCGATCATCATGGTAATGGTGGCGGTAAGGAACTTTTTTTATATACTTTGAATATTGAAGAATTAACTCACAAGGGGTCAGATGAATTGCATTCAATGCGTTTCCATGCCGACTCATTATTTTGCCGCAAAAGTTCATGTGCTATGCTTCTGGGTATTCAATCCACAGTTCGTCCGGCTTTTATAATGTTCCAGAAGCGGTCCATGAATAACTACTGCTTACATTTGGTAATTTGCAGGTCACTTTCTTCTCTTAGGAACAATTTTCCGACGTCCACCACATGAGACAGAAAGTTAGGTGTCGTTCCATGCGGCTGCCGCATAAAACTGGGCTTACTTACTAGGCTACCCACCAAGCAGACTAATTAGTTATAAATTTGTCCTGAATAAGCGCGAATCACAGTTTTAGAAAGAACAGAGCCATTATAATGCGCTTAAGTAATCCCGACTTGGCGGAAATTCAAGGCCAAAGTGTTTTTGAATTACGTCCTAGTTGTTTTTTACTTCTAAACTTCTACATCATAAATTGCACTACCCTCGTTGTAGCTGAAAATAGTAGTTCCCAGGATCGACTTTCTATTAACCTCGGCATTGGAATATGAATGTGTCGTTTTCTTGTTCAGCAATCGCGAGGTTTTTAAACAGCATACATTAACTTCCATAGAAAAACACAATACAATACCTGCAACGACCGACTTTCTATTAACCTCGGCATTGATCAAGTGATTTTGTTCGTATTTTTTTGAGCAAACGCGAGGTGTTATTGT
>UYYA01005347.1:0-26172 GCA_900624975.1 Angiostrongylus costaricensis | reverse complement strand
TGGTACTCGTTACTACGCCGCTGATACAATCTACATGAGCGTGGTGGAATCGTTTTGCAAACGGGCGGTACTATTTCGGAGCCAGAAAATTCCACAAATCAACGATCGATTATCGACTGAGAGCAGAAATTCAGATGAAGGAAATGCACAGAATCACAATTTAGGCGAATCACCATTTGTTAGGCTTCAAATGGATACAAATCTTGTCGCATACATTGTTTCAATGAGCTCAATATGTTATCGACGGTTAACGTTGGTCGGAGTGGTTTTCGTCAAAAATCGTCAAAGTCCTTCAATAAAAAACATACAAAGTCTAAGTTTTTCTCTTGATCATAAGAACTTTCAGTAGTCGTTCTCAAACGTTTAAATAACGATTTTACAACACTCTTTAGAGCCAGTGATTCGGGTTGATGTTCAATACGAACAGCCTTCGTATCGTATCATAGGCAACTCTAATGATAAAGCGGCACGACAATGACGGAACGCTAGCACCAACTGCAGCTGCCTTATATCTCACAGTTGAAACGGGAAATTTTTTGGTCAGATCAGCTCGTTGTTAAAAGTACTGTCATCAAAGGAAAGGGGGACAGGTTTTGAAAGTTAAGGTTCTTGACAAGTCACTTCAATTATTGTCGTTTTCTGTCCAGTCGATTAAGTTCAGAATTTATTACTTGGAGTTCTTTTTGTTTTTAACACTGTATTGTATTAAATCCTTATGTGAACCAATGCAGCCTAAAGGCGATTGAAACAGTGTAGTTTAACTCAAGGGACCGACTTTCTGTATATTATGTGCACAATAAAGTCTAGTGAAAATTTAAAGATGCGTAACTCCCAACTCCGACTTTCTATTAACCTCAGCATTGATTGAATAATTCTTTCTAATTCTGTTCAGTAAACAAGAGGTGCTATTTTATTTCTTTATTTACGCACAAGCTGACGTTTCGGCGGATTTCGCCTTCCTCAGAGCCTGAAAAGGTGAAGTCGACAGCAACCTATTCGGCCAAACACCTCCATAACCAAACAGAGAAAACGCTAAACCAAGATTTCAATCACACTTAGCATAGCTCTGCACACTCACCGCTTTCTATGAGTCTTCCACTGAGTATGTCGTGTGAAGACCGACCGCACAGAATTCACATGGAAGCGTAATGTGCCCCTCCCATTAGAATAACAGGTTTATATACTGTCCAATATCACGCGTGATAATGAGGCATTCCTCTCTGCGGTTCATTTTCGGATTCTTGGAATTAATCCAGAATGCCTCTAGAGTTTTGCGCGCTTGTGTTCGCCATTCTTGCGCGGGGATCGTAACCCTTACTCAAATTCGTCGTAGTTCGAAGAGCGTCGAAGTAAAACTGCTACGCAATCAAGAATGGGTCAGCACGGCAAAGGCAGCGGGTTTAGAACCTTCAGTTATTTCTCGACTTAAAAACGAACATTCAATTTGTCCTGTGCTTTACTTGCTTATTAAAGCACATAAGCTTACTTCAGCTGATGATATTACATCAGCGAACCCACCATCATTTAAACCTATCATCGCTAAACCTTGGACCTATCATCAGTTGTATAGGCGAGCCAACGAATAGGATAACGTGGTTCCTAAACCTTTATCCTGACCCAATTGCTAAAATTCATTCTAACCCATTTACCTAAGACCAGAATATTTCTAGACCACATATGGTGCGCGCAACCAAACAGCACACATGTAATGGAGTCATTCAATGTTACTTTACTTTATACCAACGTGTCGAATGACTCCACAATGCAAGCCATTCTCGAGTTGCTCGTAGAGCACGAAAAGAACATAAAAATGTACGGCTTGACGATTGCGCAACTAATGACCCTCTTAAAACAGTGTCTTAGTTGTTCAATCTTTAGGTGGTGTGGAAAATATTTTGCACAAATTAGAGGGTTGGCCATGGGACAGCATTTAGCACCAAGCCTTGTCAACGCTTTCATGTCTAAGGTGGAAGCTCCAGTTCTCGATCACCGACCCTTACTCTACTGTCGATACATAGACCACTGCTTCATCGTCCATTCCACACAAGAACAGATGGATGAGTGCTTTGAATTGTTAAACGGTCAAGACAGTCAGAGTTTATAAAATTTACACGAGAAAAACCAACCGAAAACTGGCTTCCATTTTTAAACATCCAAATAAAGCTCTCAGAAAGTGGCTTTATAACAAAATGGTATCGTAAGCCAAGTAGTAAAAATATACTAATTCACTACGTCTTCTCTCAACCTTCACACATGAGAAAGCACTTATCAAAAACATGTACCGTACGGCTAAAAATGTGTGGACAAGAAAAGAGGAAATGAAGGAATCGCTATACCTGGCACGAAAAATAGCTATTTCCAATCGCTACGCTGGAGGAGAAGCCACTCGAGTTAGACAAAAACATACGGTAGTTGCCCAAAATAATGTTTCGGACGTAAGGTCCCTTTTAAGCAAACCTTCATATCAAATGAAGTAAATTACGCCACTAAGAGATGCTTTTAAAAAGATGGTCTTTAAAATTATGCAACGATTATTGGCATCCCAGCCAATACCCTACGCCGTCAGTTAGTTCGCAACCGTCTCTATGATCGTTTGTGCAGCTCAGAAAACTGTATGATCTGTCCTGGTGGGAGAGAGGGGGATTGCATGAGTTCAGGTATAATATACTTGATCTCATGTAACGCATGCGGTCAGGAATATATTGGAGAAACGGGTAGACCACTTTGTGTCCGCATAAAAAAACACCTAGATAGGAGAGTTAAAATTCGTCAAAACACCCCTCTAGGTATGCATAGGGCGCAAAGGCACACCGGCGATGATTTTAAAGTGACTGTGCGAATCCTAGCGCAACGCAACATCAACGCGCAAAACTCTCGAGGCGTTTTGGATAGATTTCAAAAGTCCAAAAATGAACCGGAAAGACGAATGCCTCATTATCACGCGTGACCTGGCGCCCTATTTCAAAATGATATTTTGACCTTTGGGTGTGCCTCACTCGCGACCCCACGTGAACAACGCTTGTTCCAGTTCCACTCGTAACATCACGGTGAGTAGACTTTCTGTTAAATGTGTCGTCTATTTAAAAGTTTAATCTTCATTAATACTTCAGACTTTTTCCGCCGAATAATTAAAGCATTCTTATATAAAATACGTCCAGGTTCTGAGGAAGGCGAAATTGCCGAAACGTCAACCATCGAACAACAACACCAAGGACAACGACAACAACAGCGAAGATCTATACCAACCTCGCATCAGCCAAAGAAGATCAGTTCATAAGATCGTATAAGTAAATAGATACTTAATGAAGTTAAACGCATGGCGCATTCCTCAGGGATTGATCAACGCCGAAAGCTTTATCCTTTTTTGTAGTTTAAGGTCATGACCTCTCCTTCTCGTAAGCACAAAATGCATATAGAAAATCTATTGAGTACACTTGCACCTGATCTCAGTCGACGACCTCGTGACACAGGTACCATGGAGCTGCTCACCACTAAGTTTCTTATTTTGCCTTTTTCCTGGTCGGTCTTTTTACACTAACAGTACCATCAGCATTCGCTCCTTCACGGGAATAATCTGGAAAGCATAAACAAACATCGGAACCAGTTAAGCCAGGACTCCAATCGTAATCACAAAACAGGTAAAGCCAGGACCTCAGTGGTGCAGTGGGGAACACGTGAGTCCTCGGAAAGGGTACGGGTTCGAATCTGCACTGGTTTGTGAGCTTTCCAAATATCTCAGCATCATTGTGATTGAATTTCGCAAAATGCCATGCCGTGGAAAGTGGTAAGCAAAAATTATGTATAATAGAGCTGCTGCTCATTGTTGGTAACATATGAGAAGTGGTCCTTTTTTGTTGTAGCTTATGAAATAAGCCGCAACTTCGGCGCGTGTTGCACAGTGGTCGGAGGATCGCTGAAATTTATGAGGTCGATACTCGTGCCGAAGTCTCACCAAGCCTTTCATCCTTGCGGGTGTCGACAAATTGGTACCAGACTTGTTTGGCAGAACAGCAATCTGGCTCCTACATAGGTAGGCGACGCTAGTTGTTATAAAGACCAGAAATGCGTTCGATCACCGCCAGCAATGGTTTATGAAGATGAATGCATTGTGAATCCCTCAGGAATTTATCAGCGCCAAGAGCTTTTTTCTCTATTTTTTTATCCTAACTGTAATGGTGCTGAGGTTTTCGCAAACCTCTGGACCCAGGTGTCTGTGGTGGGGACGAACCCACTATTTCCCTTTTCGGGGCTAACGCGTTCATCACCACATCATGCGGGTCCTTCATTTCGCCTGTCTCTCAGGTAGTTTCCTATCTATACTTCCTCATTCCAGAACGGTTATTACCGTAATTTGTCCGAAAAAACCCTTGAGTTCCCAGGATCGACTTTCTATTAACCTCGGCATAAGAATATAAATGGGTCGTTTTCTTGTTCGGCAATCGCGAGTTTGTTATATAGCACACATTTACTTCCATAGAAAAATACACAGTAGAATACAACAGTAGCTGACGTTTCGGCAATACCGCCTTCTTCAGAGTTTGAAATACTGATATACAATTTATTAGGCCAAACGCTTCAATAACACAAAAAGACGAGAAACTCTGTGGGAATTACATGACCAACAGCTTCTCGAAACACTCATCGCCTTTTTCGTAACTTCCTATGAGGAAAATTGGAACAGCTGATTATAGTCGCATATGGTTGGTGGCTGCACCACCCCACATCGGAAATTGGTCCGAAAATGGTACGGGGCTAGGTCGTGGGGACCAAGTAATAAAACATCCTAGTTCATTTCCTTTCTTCCCACCTTTCACACACAAAGAGTGCTGTTGTAAGGTACATGTTTAGAACAGCCACCATTTTTGCATTTATCCAAAAAGCCTCAGGAAGTTTTCGCCCTGCTGTTTTAGTCTTCTGTGCGAGAATATTGACTTCAACTTCAAATCGCTTCCGCTACGCTTTTGTATTCTATGAGTGCTCAGTGAAGTACTTCGTCTTGCTTTTCGTTTGCCATCTAGGTGTTCTTTAGGTGTTCTTTTATACGGATACATAAAGGTCTGCCCCTTTCGCCTCCATATATTCGTCTCCACAAGTACCACAAGAGATCAGGTATATCGTACCTGAACTCATGCAGTCACCGTCTCTGCCATAAGGGCAAATTACGCAAATTGGTTCCACATAGACGGTCATATAGGCGGTTATGAGCTAACTGACGGCGTAGAGGATCTGGTGGTATTTCAACTATCGCTACCGATTCCTCTAGACCTTGCCTTTTTAGGCATCGTTTTATAGCTATACTTACTTCATCGCTAATAAAGGACAACATAAACGGGTTTTCTTTTGGCCAAGTGTTTCGCGTAGACGCGTCGCTCTCCTTTCAAACCTATCTCGTGGGGCTACTATTTCGTAGCCATTGGAGATGGCTATATCCCGAGCCAAGTCGCGCGACTCTTTAGTTCGCTGGTTGCGCACACAGAGGTGGCTGTTCGAAACGTGTTTCTTATAAGCGCTCTCTTCGTGTGTGAAGAGTGGGAAGAAAGGAAATGAACTATGATGTTTTCATTACTTGGTCCCCACGACCTGGCCCCGTATCTTCGGACCAATTTCTGATGTGGGATAGTGCAGTCATCAACCATACGCGATTATAATCAGCTATTCTAATCTTCATTGGAAGTCACAAAAAAAGCGGTGAGGTTTCCAAGAAGCCGTTGAACATGTAATTGCCATAGGGTTTTTCGTCTTTTTGTATGTGTTACTGAAGCGTTCGTGTGTTCGTTCGTATATCCACCTCCTCTTGTAATTATCATGCAGATTTTCATCTTTCTGTTTGTGCTGTTGAAGCGTTCGACCTGGTAAGTTGCGTACTAGTGTACCCCTCCAGGTTCTGAAGAAGACGATTCTGCCGAAACTTGGCTGCTGTTGTGTTGTATTGCACTTTTCTATGGAAGTAAATGTATGCTGTTTAAAAACTTCGCAATTGCTGAACAAGAAAACGACGCAAAAACCTATGAATTTATAACTAATGCATTTTTCCGCGTTTATTAATTTTAGTGATAGATTTACTACGGATAAAACCTAAACAATAAGTCTTTATTAGGAGTTTAATAATTATTGATGTAATTATAATTATTATTGCAGCTACTATTATTACAATTATAATAATTATTGTAAATATTTGCAACAGCAGGAATTGTACGTCTTTATAGGTCAGGCCGGACAATATGCACTGATTTCAACAAGTTCTATTCAGCTGTTTACTATTTGTTTTTTCACATTTTCTCCTATTAGGAGAGTCCCCGCATTAGATGTTGCGCCACCTGCGATCTCAGATGAACTATTTTGTATGCTCTATAATTTGTGAAAAAAAGCCGTTTCTTTGAGTTTTTTAAACCACAAAGATCTTCGTTAGTGAGGAGGTTGAGAGGACGTCTCATTCGTTGGAACACAACACAGAAGGAGGCTACAATGAGATTTCTGCCGTAGGAAAACACATGAGTCTCACGGCGATCCCTTATTTTGTTTTGATTTCTGATTGCTTGTTTTTTATTTATCCACTTATTCATTTTTTCTTCTGCGAATCGAAGAGACAACAACGTGTTCGAGAGTATAATTGTACTGTTTAAAGGTACGAATGCAATTTAATTTTCCTTTCTCAAGATCAAGGAGGCAAAGCTGACTTACGCATTGAACTCAGTGCATAACGCAGCGCGGCGCGAAAATTAGGTCTAATAATGATGGATCGCACAGGTAAGCCGGCTAATAATATGACAATGTGACTAAAATGTAGATACAGTAAGAGTACAAGGCACCACAAATTGATTTCACTCGTCTTCACTACTGATTGGATTTATCGCTGAACGCCGTTTCCTCATGAAAGCTTTATCCAGCGCTCCTCACTTTCTCATGCCCATGGATTTCTTAACATATATTATTTGACATGTAATTTTCTCGATGCTATAGAACAGAGAGTGGTTTAATACTAGCTACGGAGTTGGAGGTTCTCAAGTACTAAACGGTTATTGATCAGTGAATAAAGGACTTCAGAGTGTGAGAATTATGTTAATATTTGGCACAGGTTGCCCCACATAGTTCGCCTCTTGTCGTGGTGAAATAGATATCAATTGACGTCGATCTGGGGTCTACAGTAGGGAGACAGGAGTAAATAGTATGATACTTAGGCGGAAATTTTTCTAAAAAAGGCCACTCATTACCGATCCAAAGCCTAGAATTTCTTGTCTTTTTAAAAAGTTAATACAGACGAGGCAAATCTATCTACAATTGCCCAAGATATCACCCAGCGGAAAATGCTGAAAACTTAACAAATCCTTTAAAGAAGACCAATAAAATAAGAAGCTTAAGCTAGATTTCTACTCGAACTCACTGCAATTAAGCTTTAGTGCAGGTTTTTCCTCAGTTCTATGTCGCCTGAGCACCGGCTCAACACTTGTTCTGCAAGGTCTGGGTCATTATTCACCGAATAAAACAACACCTTACACGCCGGAATGGCAACATCTTATCTTCCTCAATGGAACAACCCTGGTACAAATTATTTCTACAACGGAAAAATTTTATGAGGTTGGTTACTTTTTGGTAAGGAGCGCAGTGCCACAACTACCACCACCATAACGACGTGGATGCTCCTACTAACTCATTTTTTTGCCATATATTGGTGAGGGCTCCGTGCCCAGCAGCATTGTCCTGTACTTGCAATGAGAAAGATGCAGTACCATTGCTGCCGACCATTTGGTGTAGCATGCGCGGCGTCCAGAACCATTTCCTTACTCTGGAAGCGCAGCACGCAGTGCCATTGCTGCCACACATTGGTGCGGAATCCCTTGCGTCCAGCACTTGCTTTCTATGTAGCGAAAATCACATCACTCGGTATCACTACCCAACACGGGCTCGAGTAGTGCTATATCTGCTGGGCGCAGAACCACTGCACCACGTTTGGTGCAGGAAACGCAGCGCACAGCACCATCTTTTCAGTTCATTTGGCGCGAGATCCGCGGCATTGCGTGATCCGTGGTATCCAGAACTACTCTACACTGGGAAGCAGAAACGCAGCACACAATATTTCAAAGCCGACCTTCCTTTAACTTCGGTATGACTAATCAATATGTGTTTCTTTGATAGGCTTACACGAGGTTGATATATGATTTTTATTCGGCTAACGTTTCGACGGTTTCGTCTTTTGCAGAGCCGATGATTCACAGTTGTTCGTGTTCTCGAGGTGGCGTCTTCGTCGCGTTTAGAGCCCGATAGGCCTTATTAGTGGAGCATCTCCCTCGAATGAGACATGCGATGAGACATGCGCATTCGGCAATACCCTTTTGTACAGGATGCTGGCTGTTGATAGTAGTGATTGTACGGTGATAACAACTTGTTTTTTCGAAACAGCTCATCTCGCAGAAATCGGTATCATTATCAGCTAGCAATGAGAATACATTATTTCAAAACCAACTTTCCTCAAACCTCGGTATAACTAATAAATATGCATCGTTACTTTAAAAGTCGGTTTTGAAATATTGTTATGTCCTTTGCTAGCTGATAATGATACCAACTTGTACAAGATGCATTGTCCGGAAAATAAGTTGTTATCACCCGACAATCACTGCTATCAACAACCAGCATCCTGTATAAAAGGGCATCGCCGAGTGAATATGGCTCGTTCGTGGGAGACGCTCTACTGAGGCAAATCTGGCTCGATGCGCGACACAGACGCCACCTCGATAACACGAACAACTGTGGACTATCGACTCGGTTCATCGGCAGCACACAGTGCCATTATTTCCTCTCATTTAGTTCGGGATCAGCAGCATCCAGATCCATTTCCCTATACTGGGAGGGAGAAACGCAGCATACATTACCACTATTGCCGCTCATTTTCTGCACGATGCGCGACATCCGAAACCATTTCCCCTTCACTGGGAGGGAGAAACGCAGCATACATTACCACTATTGCCGCTCATTTTCTGCACGATGCGCGACATCCGAAACCATTTCCCCTTCACTGGGAGTGAGGAACGCAGCAAGCAGTACCACCGTTCTCCAACCTTTTGTGCGGGAGCCGCTCCTTCCAGCACCACTGCGCGGCACAAGTAGCCATCTCAAACGTCATAGACCGCTGGAAATAAACAGCTACTAGACAAATGTTTTTATTTCTGATTAGTCTATTTTGAACATACACTTTTGGAGTAACTCCCAAGTCCGACTTTCTATTAACCTCGGCATTGATTGAATATATCTTTCTACTTCTGTTCAGCAAACACGAGGTGCTATTTTATTTCTTTATTTACGCACAAGCTGACGTTTCGGCGGATTTCGCCTTCCTCCGAGCCGCTTTCTATGAGTCTTCCACTGAGTATGTCGCGTGAATACCGACCGCATGTTACGCTTACATTACGCTTCCATGTGAATTTGGNGCTACTAGACAAATGTTTTTATTTCTGATTAGTCTATTTTGAACATACACTTTTGGAGTAACTCCCAAGTCCGACTTTCTATTAACCTCGGCATTGATTGAATATATCTTTCTACTTCTGTTCAGCAAACACGAGGTGCTATTTTATTTCTTTATTTACGCACAAGCTGACGTTTCGGCGGATTTCGCCTTCCTCCGAGCCGCTTTCTATGAGTCTTCCACTGAGTATGTCGCGTGAATACCGACCGCATGTTACGCTTACATTACGCTTCCATGTGAATTTGGTGCGGTGAATACTGTGAATACTCAGAGGAAGACTCATAGAAAGCGGCTCTGAGGAAGGCGAAATCCGCCGAAACGTCAGCTTGTGCGTAAATAAAGAAATAAAATAGCACCTCGTGCTTGCTGAACAGAAGTAGAAAGATATACACTTTTGGCTTTGTTGAGAGCATAATATAACTGCAATAGGTGCTATCGCAACTTAGTTTTTGCCAATTAACACCATCCAATTTCCCGTTATGTTTCTTTACACTGGGCTGTGAAAACCTATGTGGTCGCACACCAGAGTAAAATACGATAAAGGTTAAACTCAATAACGGTAGAAAGTGTTGGTCCTCGTCTTCCGAACGCTCTAAATATTGCACATCTCTTTACTTCAAACCACCATATGGTTCGGAAAAATTGGCTAACATAAAAATATGGGGAAATATATGAAGCCTCTGATCAATATAGATGGAACCACAGATCAATGAACACCAATGAATAGAGTGAAAAGCACGAACAATGCATATATTTTAATAAGTAGCGTTAAAATTACAGGATGAGAGCTCAGACCTGCGATGGTTCCTTAAAGCTGGTTGCTATCAAATAATTTGCATTACGACTGCAAAATTGCTAGGTGAACTTGAACTGACCATTTGAAAACAAAACCTTTCAACATGAGATTTTGAGTTTGCAACCTAAAAACTACTGAAGTAGCTCGAATTCATTATCGAACGATTGAGGAGGACCATAATGACGACTCTCTGATGTTGGCGCTGATTTCGGCGTGATTTGATCGTGCACCCCACAATTGTCTACTTGATCACTCTTCTGACGCCTCCGTTTGCTGGGCTCCTGCTTCGACGGTACTTTAAGGTCAAACTCATCGTCACTGGATTCAGAAGCGTGAATCGTCGGGAACGCAAGACCAAATGTAAAGTCATTTTCCTCTGAAATATCAGATAAACTTTATAAAAATGAATCAGAAAATTTAGCATGTGACGAAATGTAAAAGTTCTCTTCGCATTGAAAACTATACACCATTCCACCACGGTATTTGCAGCTAAAATCTTTTTTTTTTGCGATACTAACCGATTTACAACAATTACAACTATTCTGAAGACATACCATGCTTTGCTGAGATATTTGCAAAACTCTAGACCGCAGGTGACTACGGTGGGGAACGAACGCGCTATTATCCTTTCCGGGGAGTAACGCGTTCACCACCACACCATGCGGGTCCTTCGTTTCGCCTGTCTCTCAGCTATTTCTATCGATCTTTTTGCCACAGCAATCACCCGTCAGCGGGGTTGATCTGGGAAGCGCAAATCGGCATAGAACCCAGTTAAGCTATGGCTGTAGTTGAAATCACAATGTTTAACGTTTTGTTTTCTGCCTTCTATAATTTTCATGGCAGGTTACTAAGCGAAATACAACCACAACGTTGCTGAGATATTTGCAAAACTCTGGACCGATAGAAATAGCTGAGAGACAGGCGAAACGAAGGACCCGCATGGTGTGGTGGTGAACGCGTTACTCACCGGAAAGGATAATAGCGCGTTCGTTCCCCAGCATAGACACCTGCGGTCCAGAGTTTTGCAAATATCTCAGCAACGTTGTGGTTGTATTTCGCTTAGTAATCTGCCATGGAAATTATAGAAGGCAGAAAACAAAACGTTAAACATACCATGCTTTGTTTCTAATGTCCAAAGAACGGCAGAATGACACATTATCCTTCGACTACCGTTCATAAAGAATGTTATAAGGGAGCACACCTATTGACAGCATGAAACAGCAACGTACCATTCATATGTGACGGTAGCAAGTCGCTAAGCGAATCTTCGCTCTCGCTGCCGTAGATGCTAACTTTCTCGCCTTTATCGATGATCTCGTCTGGCAACATACCTTCCAGTTCGATATCACTGTCATCTAATATTAATGTAATTATAAATCGCCAAAGAGTTCTAACCACTAAAAGATTTTGTCCATATCGATTTTTCTTTTACTCTTTCACGTGTACTGAGTATACCGCCTTAGGTCTAAGAATAGTCGAATCTTGGTCAATTATGAAGAATATAAATCTGTGAAGAAGAGACATGTGGAAACTACCTAATCGATCTACATGACAATTACCAAATTCTGTTAAAGACTTTATCACAAATGAATAGTTAATAACAAAGTAACTTATGCGAAAAAAGTTCATTAGAAACAATACTACAGAACTCACCACAGAATGGGCTCTTCTCTGGGATATGTTTAACGATGGTATCACAAACCGGTCCGAGAAAATAAATCAGCAACGCGGTTTCGATGATTTTATATCGTTGATAGAAGTAGTAAAGAACTGGCTAAACAGAAAAAGTCAATCTTTGAAACTCAGTGAACGCATTATATTTAGTATTATATAAATGCATACTTCAAACCAATCGAAGTTTATACGTTTATTTTTGGATATACGGAATTCGTTTGCGAAAATTGGCATGAGGCAACATCACAGTAAAAGTGAATGACCAGTACCAGCTATACGATGACGACATCATTATTATAATGTAATATCAAGCAATACGAAGGGGGAACGAATGTTGACCGATTTCCACAGCGTTTGCGAAGCGACTGATTTTCGATTGCACTTCTAGAAAATGATGTTCATGAGGAGCGAGCCCGTTTCTGATGCCTCACTTACGCTCAGGGCAAAACGTATTTCCTAATTTTCCAGTTAGAAGTATCTGGTTCGCCAAATAAACATGATGAATAACTTGTTTCTAGAGCTAAACAGGAAGCATCTAGAGACTGGTGAATCTCAGAAGAGTACTTACGAGACGAAGAGGATAAAGAACAACTGGGTCAGCTTCCAACTTTTTGATTCTAGTATTTTTCTTGATTTGATGCATATATTGGAAACCTAGTTGGAACTCAAGGAGGATAATATCCTACTCAGTGTTATCGCACGCCTTATCCAGGTAAAGCTAGTAACGTTCCGAATCACGCGAGAGACAATCCGGTATTCCAATCTATGTTGACGACCAAAAGCAGAGATGTTGAAATACAAGCCAAGATGCCGAAAACCAAGCAGGCGGTAGGATACGTGAAGTCCAAAAACAAATATATATAATGTAATAAATAATAATATAGACAATGACTGAAATCTGTTTGCGCCCACACTAGTCGCTCAACGAGTAATCGAGGGACAGGTGATACGGGTAACAAAAAATTCTATGCCTTAGAGTTTTCTGCTCATCCATTCTCTCAGAAATATAGGATGGTGTTGTGCAATATTGTTTCATGATCGATAAAACGTGTATGTAATTCTTCACATTAAATCTGGATCAGAATTTTGTAAAACTTTAAAAGATACCTGTAATAGCAGTCGATATATCAACATACATAACTCTCGACCGATGTAAACGACGAGGACACAAATCGGCCATAGTATAGAATCCCTGAAATCCATCAAATTTTGATGAGCCGTAAACTAGAACCTCAATTTTCTCGCCACCTTGCTCTTCCGTTGCAACAAGCAACAGCTTGTCGTTACCCTTTTCTTTTAGAAAGAAAACATTTTAGCTTGAATTTTCAAGGAATAACTCACGAAAGACGAAATCAGGAATAATTGAACCCTCCTCACCAAAGTTTAAAACGCCATTGAATGATGATGATTTTTCAAAAGATATCGAATTTTTAACAAGAATGGTGATGAAAAAAACGGGTTAACGGACTTCATGACGGACTCATCGCTGTCGCTCGAAGGGCATTTTATTTCTGAAAATTTGACGACATTCTTTGTAGTAACTCCCAAGTCCAACTTTCTATTAACCTCGGAATTGATTGAATAATTCTTTCTACTTCTGTTCACCAAACATGAGGTGCTATTTTATTTCTTTATTTACGTACAAGCTGACGTTTCGGCGGATTTCGCCTGTTGCTGTCAACTTGACCTTTCCAGGCCCTGAGGAAGGCGAAATCCGCCGAAACGTCAGCTTGTACATAAATATGACATTCTTTGTGTTCAACCACTTCGCTTCCCGTAGTCTCCAAAAAATTACCGTTTTATTGTAGTTGAGAAGGTAAACCTGCACCTTGTTGAGATAGATCTGTAGATCCTAATAGTTTTATGTTTATGTTTTAATCAAAAGAATTCACCAATAACCGGTACATGTCTGGTTAAAGTTAATGAGATGAATCACTTCCAGCTATTCATGAATTTAAAAAGACCTGGGTAGAAAGGAATATATTTTAGACAGAAAAACTTCTGTACGTATTCAGTAAGGTACTTCAAAGACTGGAATTAGATAGGGTAAAAAGCTTAAGTTGAAGATCTCGTTGGCTCAGACAGCACACCAAAAAAGAAAAACATTTTCGGAAACAAACTTGTTCTACAAATATGGTAACTTGATGCATTCAACTATTCTCATTTCTACATCCAAAATGCTCGGAATGCTAACAACTAAGCACAATCTAGAAGAATAACGTTCACCACAAAAATACCAAGTCGTAATAAAAGCAACGTCCGAGTTTGTCGTTATGAAGTTTGCAAACAGACTCAGTAATAAATTTTCATTGCTTGCATTGTTGTTGTGTCTTACTTCAAAGGATGTTTCATGCTTAAATACCTGTTTGAAATTACTTTTCCAGTAATCACAACGATTTTCGGCTGCGTGAAATGATGCTCTCAAAAGAAGATATCAGTTTCGTTTCAGGAGTTCGAGTATAAATATACGACAGCAGAAAACGTCATCAAAGCACAAACCAGGTAAGCTTTTACGAATTCCCAGATCTCAAATGGTGCAAAAACTTTTGCAGCGAATATGTCAGCCATGGCGATCAAGACGGTGAAGCGTGCTTATCAGCAGTTAAGAGCGATAACTAAAGATGACTTCAATGATGCTGAGATATTTGCAAAACTCCGTACCGCAGGTGTCTGCGGTGAAGAACGAACGTGCTATTGTCCTTTCCGGGGCGTAATGCGCCATTAAAAAGAGTAGGCAGCAAATGAAACGGTTAAGTTTAAAGAGGACGTTCAAAAACTACTCAAAAAGCTGTAGTATAACCCAATGTTCACCATTCAATAATCTTTCGCTAACAATTCCGACTTTCACTGAGGTCTGGCATGAACAATCAATGTTCTCATATATGGGTAAGCTTACACGAGGTTGTCGCAAATCAGTGTAGAGCTCACTCCACCGACTTGACTCGATGTAACGACGATAAATATCCATATCTCAAGAAG
The DNA here is from genome assembly GCA_900624975.1 of Angiostrongylus costaricensis. Lineage (NCBI taxonomy): Eukaryota > Metazoa > Nematoda > Chromadorea > Rhabditida > Metastrongylidae > Angiostrongylus > Angiostrongylus costaricensis. Next base: position 11,263 of record UYYA01005347.1, on the reverse strand, counting down.
AAGCAACTACTATACACTCGGCTGCAATTACCGTGACTTTGAAAAAGGCGAAACCGCCAAAAGATTATCCGTGAAGAAAAGAATTGTAACAACCTCGTGTAAGCTTATCAATAAACCAGAACAATCTTTCGCTATTTATAACACACTGAAGAAAAGGGAAAGCTCGACAAATGGATGCCACACTGCTTCCATTAGAGGTTCGTAGTTTTGAAGTTCGCTCTGAGCTTAATTTAAACGAGAAAAGCGACCGTTCGTTTAGTCCCTTCGTGACCGCCGAGGACAACCGACGACTTACACCGCAGTTTGTGAAGATTCTTTAACCAACCAGTACTTTTAACGCTTTTTAAAAATTGGTAACTGATAAAAGCTCCAACAATAACACCTATACAGACAATGCCTGCCAAGAGTTGGTAGCGTCATGTGTTCAGAATTTTAAGCATTTGGAATAGGCGAACATGTATCTTTTTGGCTAAAACGCATAGATTCTAATGATTCTAATTTCATTTAAAAAAGAGTGGAACCAAATTGAAGCAATTCAATGTTTCCGTTCAGAAATGGTCATTACTATTCGTTGTTTCTTCCTCTGTCGTTCAACAATCGTCTTATAACAATACTAATTTTGAAAAAAAAGCGTAAATGTTACCGGATGGTGAGTGCTAGCCGATGCAAACACTGACGAAACCAAGCTCGTAATTCGTTGAACTTCCGCCAGAAAAAACTAGAACATACTCATTAAAATTTTACGCTATGATATCTTTATACTAGGTGTTGAAACCGACTACGTCTTCTAGAATAGAAAGCATTTCTCGAACTCTTGTAAAGGACATACAAAAAGGACATGTATTTCAGAACCATACCGAGCTGATGAATTTTAATAGGATGGTGAATATCACAAATCTCACAAAAACGATGTTCATGAAGAACGGATTGGTTTCGGATCAAAAATGATGTTATGATGTTGATGCTAAATATGATGCTCGATGAGTCCCTAGAGCGAGAAAAACCCATTGGGCTACTCTTGCACGCGACAGGGAAAAATAGAAGATTTACTGGCGTCCGCTCGGGTCACTTGACGATCAACGGGACTACAGGTGATACAGGTGAATTAGTCATTCTTAATGACAGTGTTCCGTGTTGGCAATAAAAAATACATTATAACAATCTTTGCACATGAAAATCTATGAGGCCCGGAATTTGTTGATCATCTTTCCAAGCTATGTAACACAGCTTTGGAATCTTTGTAACGTAGTTCCGAAATAAGATTTCAGGTCACTGTCTTCATACCATATAGCAATTTAAAAAGCAGAACTTATAAAAAAAAATTTCACATTGACTTTGTTTCTTGCGTTCTATTAGGACATAAACTACTTCAATAAAATCGTTAAAAATTACGATAAAGTGACAGTTTAAAATTCCCGATAAAAAGATAAGAGTCGATGTCATTAATAATCGCCATTTTAAGAAGATTGAAACGCAGTGTCATGCACAACGGCCTGAACTACACATATTTAAAACGAAGGAGCATAACAACCCATTCCAAGAAGAAGCTCGAAAAAATCGACATGCATTTACGGAAACCTTAGTAGATGCGTTCTTTGTCGTGTTGCGATAAGCAACGAGAGGAGGATGCTGCATGGTTATCGACGACGTTCCTTTGGACAGAGGAATATCGAAACACTTTCTGCAGCAAAACTTGCATATTTACGATGAGCGTTTAGCACGTGGCAAAAGGAACATTGGCCACTAAAAATTCTTCAATTTTAGTCGGAGATCAGGAAAATAAAACCAGATATGTATCGTCTGCAGTAGCCAGTGAGCAATCGAAAACGACCACTCTTGGTCCAAGAGTCACTAATGTACACTGTAAAATTCAAAGAGTTGTGACCAAACGCTTTTGTATCCGACACATTTAGCTATCTTCTTGTGAACTCACATCTTGTTCTTTAAGCACCTTTAAAACTACATGTTGACAAAGGTAGAGTGACCACACAAACGGTGGAAACGCTTTCAGAAGATTCCTCACCACCAGAAGCTTCCGTCGAGCCTGCCTAATCAGAAAATAGCTTGGGATTGCTGAAGAACACTTGGATAAAACTTACTGAGTTTCTAATAAACTCTGAACTTTTTTTTTATTTTATATGACCCATCTTCACGTCTACTGTGCGGATCTCAACACTTCTCACATTCGATTTGCTTTCTCGCATCCATTATCCACGAAGGCCTCCTAATTTTTACGTGTGGCTTCAGCTGCCGCTTGAAGATTTTCATTTCATCTTGAATGACGTAGAATGCTCGTTGAGTCGATTCTCCCTGGGGTCCTAAGATAGCTGGGCTCGGGCGTTCTCATTCGGATTACAGAGCGTGATTTTTTCTCGGACAAGTCCGGTACTAATTTGCCGATCCCAGAGAGATAACATGCTTGGTTGGTCTGGGTGGAATCCAACCAATACCATGATCGTGATAACCAACACCACTACCACTGTACTATCCGCCACATACGAACTTTGCGATATGTTATCATATAAAAGCCGTGAAGACAAAACCCGAATCAAGACCTGTTACACCACCATCAATCACTCTGCATACTAATCCCAGGAATCGTTGCAGTCCTGGATGTTCTCCGCAACGTAATAAACCACTAACTTACACAGGCGAACGATTGTGCTTGGTGGAGAACTATGAAGAACGCCAAAGCAAGTCTGACCAAGGAACACTGAGAAAGGCATAATTTGCTATGGGAAAACGCAAGAAGACGCACACATTCAAGAGTGCTGATTCTATAAAAATTACAATATGGAGAAATATGATCTGTACGAAAATCTAGACAAAACATTAAACATGGCTGAGCACAGAAAAAAATTTTAGAAAGGCACCTAATGATGAATGTACATGTGCAAGGTGGTTCTTTGTTAAAACCATTATTTCCTCACAGAGGAAATTTATTTAGTTTTAAATAGTAAGATATATATACATGTATATATGAAAAAAACAAGAGCTGACTCTACCGAGAATTACCAGACCTGTGAAACTACGATGTGTATTAAAATCGGGATAAAAAGTGAACACTGAAAATACTCGAAAACCTGAAATAAATAAGTGGGATAAAACGTCTCGCTTCCAAATCAATATCTCTAGCATTTTTCGACCCCAAAAAGCAACAAAAGTAACATTTACAAATTCCCTTACTTCTTCGTAGGTACTACGACAGTACGGTGAGTAAAGTCGCGCAATCGTTGTGCCTGTGCCATGATAAAGTCCTTGAGACACCGAAGCCGTGCTACTAACCACACCCATACCGTCAATATCCAATGACCGCAAAGGACATAAACTAGACCAAAGCAGAAGTAATTGAAAGCACGACGAAGTGGTTGACCGATCTAAACAAGGAGTAACAGTTTTTCTAACCTAACTCTACCCTTTAACTTCTAAAATGACCTTTTAATCGACATGGAAAATTTTTTTGATCAGTTAACAACAATATCAAGAACCACCTACTCTGTTTTTAATCCACAACCTCAAATCAGGCCACCACTCTACGCAAAACCAATACCGTAGCCAGCGACCAAAGGCGTAGAATTTCCTCTTTGTTGGTTCAATTATTGTCTCTGATATCCTTAAAATAGAACGATAGACTAATTTTAGTAAACCAGTCTGATAAAAATTTCGATGCTTTTGGAAAGCAGCAGTTCAGAGATCTCAGGTGGCTCTATGAAAAAAAAAACAGCCGGTTTCGACACCACAGCAGTAGGCGGATTAACTACTAAAAAGACTACGTTATTTGTTGCTGATGGGACTGTATTCTCACTGAATTACACCAAGCCCATTACAAAATGTTTTTATATTACAGCACTTACCATATGTTTATGCAAATGATAAGACTCTCGAAATAGCTGATAGTCATGCAGATAGAGTTCTTGATAGATGACACGACATATCTGATACCATCCTTTATTGACGACTGAATTCTAGCCAAAAACGATATCAGACCGCACCATAACGCTGTAAGACCAATTCATTTAGTGTTTTACACCATAATAACTGGCAAATTAACAAAAATGTGTGAAAAAGCAGTTCGGCAAAGTTCAACAATTTGAATACACGTCTGCATGAAATGGGGAACAAACTCCCAAGTATCACACCACCTACACATAATCTCGTTAACAAAAATGACTCAAATGGCACCAGTAGTTTTTCACTCCTGCCGTGCTTAAGCTTCCCAGAGCATACAATATGTTTCAAGCAAGAAAACCAACCATCTGCTTATTTATTTTAATATTTCCGTCGAAAAAGTGCTCAAACATAGCTCGTCGAGGCTTGTCTTCATTTAAGTCGTATTCACAATTGGTTTGTTTGACTCTCTTGGGGTGTAACATTTTAGATACAGCTTCTTAGAGACTGCACGCCGCCTTGCACCTACTTCTTAACCACCTAGCAATTTTCCTCCAAATCGAAGTGTACGGTATAATTCGCACACACGTAAACACAGTTATGCATATATGCATAGATAAAACTACATGAAAGAGGATGATGCTGATCCGTCGCTCCACAGTCCTCTGTCCATAACGTGAATCCATCGACTTGGAACTATTTGCATGACCATATTTGATCTCCCTTTAACCCAAATCTAACCGCTGATATTCGATATATATTGCAATATTCAAAATCATATTTAATCCCTCCATCATCAGTTTAAAACAAACAAATGTAGATAAATAAGTAAATAGACAAATTTGCTAGACACTTCTACTGTAACTCACGCGGAATGAACCGAAGTAATAGTATGTACTCTACAGCATGGTAAACCCGCTGCAGCGGATGAATGATGACCAACTATAATTGAAACAATTACTCATCTCTTACGCCATACTTAGCATATTCTCACCTTAGTTATATCAGCCGTTCTTCGTCCACATATTTTTGCTCCATTCACAATCTTTTGGTTCATCTCATAATAGTTCCAGACGGGATTGAGTAGCAGACAGCCCACTATAACATAATAACAACTCCATAAGCTGTACATCACGGAGCAATGTTTGTGAAATTAATTCGAAGTTACCTGTGCCATAGGCGGCAATACAAGCTGGTTCTAACTGTTGAAGTCGCAGCTGATGTGAACTGTAGAAGCAACCGCAAACCGACAAAGTCTTAAAATCCAACGAACGAGATCACGGAGAGGAGTTAAAATTCGTTTTCACTTTTAGCTATTGCCTATCGTTTTTCATAACTGCTCACAACAATGTAATTTCAACTGCAGCTTTAGCGGTTCAATGCCGACTTGTGCTCCCCAGATCATTTCAGTTGACGGGTGGCTACTGTGGGCACCGATAGAGTAAAAAATTGGTTGAGAGAAAGGAAAAGCAGAGGTCTACATTGGTGAAGCAGGTAGCGCGTAAGCTCACAGTAAGTCACCGTGGGTTCGACGCCTAACTGAGACATATCGAGTTTTGTTCATATCTCAGCATCTTTGAAGTTAAAATATTCCTTATAAATGAATTATACGGATGCACCTATGATATATATATATATATATACATATATATATATACGTTTCAATGTCCAAATCACCCACCATGATTTTATCATCATATTTTATACATTAGCCATTAACTTAGTTAACACTCACTGTCATCGAAGAGAAACAAGTCACATCAGATAACGTAAATGATGACGAATCGCAGATATGGGGATTGGCAAGCACTTAGGCTTTCAGACTACACAGAATAAATTAGTCTGAACACCAAATCACCAAACCAAAACAGTTTTGCGCAAAGATTTTTGTTCCAAAATTTTTCCCTAGCAATCAATAGGATGCGTACCATGTTGCTAGAAAACTTGCACGCAGTATTTAAAAATATCAACTATAAACGGACAAAAACAATAGGTAACTCTATACTCACCCGCCATATGGACTGCAAAGGCCACAACACTACATGAGTGGCAATATTTCGCTCATGGGTGGGAGACAGTAGCACGTCCCATCCAACTACAACTGCTGCCAATGTGAGCAGTAGACGAACTTGAACCAACTCCGAGCAGTACAAAGCAGTTGACCTAAAGCACTTACAGTAGGGTTGTTTCAATACCTAAACGTAGATTGACGATCAGACTCCTGTCTTTCTCTTGTCAACGAATACTTTTCCGTCATAGCATAGCGATTTAGGACACAGCACCACGTCGAATTTGCGTTCACGGCTCCATGGGATGACGAATAACTTTCGTATTTCTCTATTAAACTGGGTATTTGAGGAGTTGAGAACATATTCAGACATACAGGAGAAGCATTACGCTAGAGCTGCGTGAGATTTTTCAAGCCTGGAAACCGCAGAAAAAAAAAGAATTCTCGTGAAACGTTAGATGGAATGCCGTTAGTTTAATCATTTTGTTGCCGAAAACACGAGCCTCGACGAAAGTAGAGAGAAAAAGACGTTCTCTGTACCTAAGATAATGAGGATTTCATGGCGTTAGAATAGGAAAACTTGTTTCTTTGTTTGTAAGAAGACACCTAAACTTTTGCTTTAATTTATAAAATCTGCTGTGAGTTGCGTTCCATTTGTATAACGAGCCAAACTACTTCCACCACGTATATACTGAAATTAATACTTTTTACCACTCGATCTGTTCTACCTTCCACCAAATGTATGTCCAATTAACTCAGGTGAGGCCGTGCGTATTAAAAACTAATTTTACTACTCCTTGGAATAGACAGTTATAAATAGAGAAGGACAAATCTAACTTGCAAATTCCCACTCATTAGCATGATAGTTACTAAACATCGCTGAGTCGAATTTCGTGTGCAAATTCCAAGTGATTTCAGGATTAAAAAAATTGCACACGGGCCCAGAACTCTCTACTTTAAACTATCAAACTGAAGAATAGGAGAGCTGATTACGGTAGCCCATTTAACTTTTACATACCAAAATGCCATGTTGACGATCATAAGGTAAGGTGCAGAAGCTGGACTTCGCCATTCGATCGTGCTCCTCCAGAATTCGTACACCGATGACCCAAATCTGCGCAAACTGTCCATCTGAAAGAAATGTCTATCCAGTCTTTCTTTAACTATACAAAGAGACCATTATCTTGAAAGATATTGAATCATTTAGTTCATTTCACGTTAATTTCTAGCAAGTATTCCCTAAAAATTAAACGAAAATGCGAATAAACAGTAAACTATGGGGAAAAGAGAAAAGATGATTTTTACTGCTCTACTAAAGAATACAGGATAAATTTTTCAGCGTTGATCAATCCCTGCGGGAATGCGCTATGCATTCGACTTCATCAAACATCGCTAGAAGTGAATGAATACATATCTGGTCTATAGAATGACTTCTCCTAGAGTAGGAAATTGGCGACCCCGGTAATATGGAAGGCTTGGTGAAGACGGAGGACGGGATCAAACCAACTACCACATGTGTGATGCATGGCACTGCTAACCACTGCTTTACACGCACCCTATCCACCATTTTATTAGTTTCGGTTTATTTCTTATCATACCTTCTAATTTTGCATCCGATTCAATAACGTTACCACAAACAAGGATGACGAGCCAAGACGTTAGCAAATTTCCTGTCAAATACAAGACAACAATGATGTAATAAGGTTATCAATAGCCCTACTCCAAGGAGATTGCGCATGTTCTCCAAGTAAACACGTGCTACCTCACAGTTCACTTTAGTAATTGAAACAGAAACAACTAGAATAGATAACAATTCACCATGAAGAACGACAACCTTTAGTATTCCGAGATGAAATTCCAATTTCTCTAGTCCACAGAACTTTCCTTCCTCACTTTTTCTCGTGAAGGACCGCATTTCATGTAACCAAGTGATTGAACAAGCTGGATTTCGTCTTACAGGAAACAATAAGTTAGCCAAATGCATCGCTGATTTATGCGACTGCCAAAAAACAAATCACAAGAAAGTTAAAATTTTATGTCCTTTCCTTCCCTTTGGTAAACAAATTCGAGGTTCTTAAACAATATTTAATCCAAAGCGGCTCACGTTCTGAGAGATTTCGCTTTCTTCACAGGCTGGAAAAGGTTACATTGATATGCAAGCCAATAAGCTACACTCACCGTTATTTGTACGTCTTCCGCTTACTTAGGGAGATCGGCCGTAGAGCGTTACCACAGATGAGCAATGTGCATGCTTTAGTTTAAAAAGTTATCCTGAGGTATGGGCAGACGTCAGCCATGATACAAGCCATTTCTCACTATGGTTCATCCTTGACTTTTTTGGAATTTATTCAAAATGCCTCTTGAACGTTGATGTTTAAGATTTTAGTGCAAGGACCGGAAGTGCTATTGCGAAATCTTCTCCTGGATGCCTTTTCCGTCTTATGCGCGCCTAGTGTAGTAATTTCCTCAAGTTTTCACTTCCCTATCCGTGGTTTGCTCATTTAACCTATGTGTACGTCCCCATGCGTTTTACAAGAGATCAGGTACGCTGTACCCGAACTCATGCAAACACCGTCTTTTACGTTAGGGCAAATAATCGAGATTTGTACTATACATAGACGCTCACATATCCTGCTTCGTATTAACTGACGACGTAGTAGCTTGGATGGAAGTTTAAATGTTGCCACCGATTTCTCTAGAGCGTCCGTTTTCGACTAGCGTGTTACAGATGTACTTATTTCGTTGGATATCAACAGGCGGACAGGTTATTTTTGTTACTGTTATGAAAGTAGCTGGGTCAATACATTGCGCATCAATGCGATCGTGTTCAGGCTCTGAAGAAAGGGAAATATATCGGAACGTTAGCCATTGTGGAATAGCTGCTGTGTTAATAACCTTGTCTGCTTGTCAAAAAATAAAAAACAAAGAGTGAAAAAAATAAAGACGAAAAATGAAAAACAAAAAGTAAATCGATAAAAAAAGATAAAACTCTTGATAACTGTCTGAGTAACTGTTCACTGCTAATAGAAAATCAGCGCTGAGTGGAAAAAAACGAGACTTCGCTTACAGTCTACTGCATTTTCGAATTCTAAGCTAATCATAATATTAAAATAGCACATGAGAAAAGTAGTATTTACCCACTGAAGCGATAGTGAAAAGTTTCTCACATAGTTCCGTCAATTTTTTAAACTCCCTAACTAATCCAGTTATGGAAAAAAAGGTTTGGTATTGGACGTATTAAAACGAAACAAATTATAGGCAATTTCGATGGTTATTATACAAATTCCTGCAAACAGCAAAGCTTAACGAAGCTCGATGAACGATCAATTGATCAATCCCTGAGAGATGCACCATACATTCGACTTCGTTAAGCATCGTTTGAAGTGACTGAATGCATATTTGGCCATTACAATGCTTCACGATGGCCTACCGATGTATCGAACCAATGCTGCTTGCCATTGAAACAGGTCTGGTACCAATTTCCCGATACCGGAGAGGAGGAGAGCTTGGCGGGCCTAGGACGCGTGTTCGATCTCATATGTACTGCAGGACACTTCGGACCACTACGCAACATACGCCCCGACACGGCGAAGTTTCACAAACAACTTAGGCTCACGAAGCCTTCCATCCCTCCAGAGCTCAGCACACTGGTACCAAACTTGTTTGGTAGGATAGCAACACCGAATCAATACAACGGTAGACCACCATGAGTCATTGTAAAGGTCAGATATGCATTCAGTCACCTCCAACGATGCTTGATTAAATCGCATGCGAGGTACACCTCTCTGGGATTGAGCAACGCCGAGAGCTTTGTCTTTTATCCCCAACATAAAAATCGAGAAAATTGTACATTCTTCAATGCGAATTTACGATACACTTTTGTTTATCAAAGGACATCTACAGTTAGTAAAATAGCCATCATTCCATGGTTTATCGCCGGTTTATCGTGGCTGGACAGGTGGGAAGGGAAAGGTAACGAGGGGGTGCTCCTAGATACCGAATTGCATTCTACAGCGGTGTTCTTCCCTACCAGGATCTCTTTAGCAGGGAATGTGTTCAGACTCATGTCTCCAAGCCTATACAGTTGGCGCCATGCATACGGCAAATGGCAACGCTGATCAAACCCAATTAAACCAACACATCTTGCTCTGCACCTATAACACCAGTTCAGCCTTCTTAAATATCAATCTTTACCCTCTTTTTGAGGCCACAGTTTCCTGGAAAGGGCAGCACACATTACGATTGAGATGCACCACTTAGATTACGGGACTATCGTTATTTTTTGAGAGGAAATCTTGACGAAATATCGGTGATAGACGCTCCATTGTAGACCGGTTCGACATTGAAGAAACGAATGCATTCATATCAGAGCTCGCTGACGAAAGAGTGGATCTGCTTTACATAAGAACTCTAGACCAACGCTATTGTAGCTGCATCACGAAAATAGACCTTTTCAATCCACTTCTCACTACTGCATAAGGGGTGCGAGAACGCAGCACTATCTCCCATAAACTGTACAAACGCCTAATCAAAATTTGCAGTTCAGATCTTTGAAACCCTCCCGTCTTCAAAGCCCAAGAGAAAACATATCCATGGCGAAACATAGAAGCATAGGTCACATAATAGGAACAGAAGACCACACATAGAAGAAAATAACTGTAGTATGGACTTCAACAGTATTAAAATGATCTCGATGACGAAAACCCCATGGTGGGTGCACGTAGTTGTGGTTCACGTGTGCATTCGCAGCTGGAAACGATTTATGGAGCACAGAATGAGCATCGCTAACTTCACCACCCTCGATGTAGACCATCACCATAGACGACTATAGCGTGATTCAGAACAAATGGAAAAAAAATATGATAGCACCTGCACTTTCCATGAAGACGGGATGTCTACGTATCCAAAATAAGTAGCCACAATACCCTTCGATGGGTAACATAGTGAGTTCCATCACCTTGGATTAATCATTCTTCTCATTGTGAAATGATCAAGATGAACACCTTAGCAACATAATAAAACGTCAGCAAAAACGTTTTCTAGGACAAATTAGATCACATTATGAGCCAATAATATTGAGTTTCTCACCATCTGAACCCATTTCTAAGATAACCTTGCGTAGGGTCGTATGTGGTTTACATGAACTTCAAGATAGACTCCGCAAAAAAGCTAGAAATGAAGCGCTAAATAGGTGCGAACAACATCAAGTGGGGCCCTACGAATAGCACCATTTCCCCCGACGTTCTTTAGACAACAAGAGCCCAATAATGAAGTTGATGTTAATTTCCGGATGTTTGCGAATGAAGCTCTCAAAGTCCTTAATCACTATCGCGCGAAAAGATACAGCTCAAACCTCACTCCAGTGCA
>UYYA01005346.1:0-26267 GCA_900624975.1 Angiostrongylus costaricensis | reverse complement strand
CCAGAAGATATATAGAATAAAGTTACTATAGAGGATATTATTTTCTACTAGATAATGTTTATTGGTCGACTTGTCGACACCGAGCCTTGCCATTTTTTCTATGTCTAAGATAGAGGTCTCTGTTCTCGATCACCGGAAACTACTCTACTGCAGATATGTAGATGAATGTTCTCTCGTCTCCTCTACGCAGGAGGTGATGGAGAAATGCTTTGAATTATTAAACGAGCAGTCTGAGTACATAAAGTTCACCCGGGAGAAACCGAGAAAAAACTGGGTTCCCTTTTGAAACGTTCAAATAAACCTATCGTCTAGCAGTTACATGAGAAAATAGTACCGAAAACAACGCGAAACACTTGGCCAAAAGAAAGCCCATTTATGTTGCCTTTTATAAGCGATGAAGTAAGCATAGCTACAAAACGATGCTTAAGAAGGGCAGGTCTAGAGGAATCGGTAGCGATAGTTGAAATACCACCGGCTACTCTACGTCGCCAATTAGTTCGCAACCGCCTGTATGACCGTCTATGTGAAACGACAAATTGCGTAATTTGCCCTCACGGCAGGGACGGTGATTGCATGAGTTCAGGTACGATATACCTGATCTCTTGTAATAATTGCGGAGATGAATATATTGGCGAAACGGGCAGACCTTTGTGTATCCGCATAAAAGAACACCTAGATGGCAAACGAAAACTAAGACGAAGCACCCCACTAGGCACGCATAGGATACAAAAGCATAGCGGAGACGATTTTGAAGTAAAAGTCAATATCCTTGCACAGGAGACTAAAACACCAGCGCGAAAACTTTTCGAGGCTTTTCAGATAAACGCCAGAAACCCTAAAATGAAGAGCAGGGAGGAATGACCAGAGGTCAAACGCGACGTGACCCCGTATGTTCGCATCAATTTCTGATATGGGATGGTGCAGTCATCAACCATATGCGACTAAATCAGTTGTTCTAAGCTTCCTCATTGGAAGTCACGAAAAAGCGGTGGGTTTTTTCGAGAAGTTGTTGATCATGTAATTACCAAAGACTCCTTCGTCATTTTGTAAGTGCTATTGAAGCGTTTGGCCTAGTAGATTGTATATCAGTATACCCTCCCAGACTCTGAAGAAGGCGATACTGCCGAAACGTCAGCTAGCGTTGTATTGTATTGTGTTTTTTTATGGAAGTAAATGTATGCTGTTTAAAAACTTCGCGATTGCTGAACAAGAAAACGACGCATTCATATCCGCGAAATCTTTTTTCGCTTTGACAGCGAAACACATTGCTGCAAAGCAGAGGAAATCACCGATGTAGCACAGGACTACTTTGTGAAATTCAGAAGTCGTATAAAAGCTTTGAGTTTGCTAGTACTTCACAAAGAAAACAAGGCGCTACAACAAGGCACAAACAGACATCCAAGCAGTCGAACTTCTCCGAACAATAGCTACAGCAAAACGTGTCGAACTACCCATTCTCCCGATACCAACTTTCAGTGGTAACATTTGGGAATGGGGTAATTTCTGGGAATTATTAAAACAAACATACATTCCTAGAACATATCAGAATTATGTAAATTCAATTACTTGCTTAATTCACTACAAGGGAAGCACTCGATGCGGTGAAGAAATTTCAACTCACTAAGGAGGACTATGCTAAAGCGGTTGAATTTCTCACTAAAAGTATGCAGACTAGGAAAAACTCATAGTAACACTCCTGGACAAACTTGACAATTGCCACCTTCGTTCAACCACGGTGCACGATCAACGAAAACTATTCGGGCATTTGCAGTTAATGGTAACACAGTTAAAGGCAGAAGTTGAAAATGTGAACAATCAATTTAAGAAAATATTGGCTATTTTTACAATAACATACAGCGAAAAGTCATCGAAAAGAAATATGACGTCGCGATGGAGAAACCCTTCCAGATGGAGCAACTCCTACAGTTTACCGAAGAAGTTGTCTCCAAGGAAGAAAAAGTATGGCAGTACACGTTAACAAAGCTGTCAGCATGCAGGAAAACAAGAGCAGATCGTGGATCTTCGAAAAGACATACTTCTGCATGTATTGTAAAACCGATCACAAAGCGTTTAATTGCGACATCCACAAGACGCCGCTTGAGCACTCACAATACCTCCAAACTAACAAATTGTGCGCCACTTGTGCATTCCCATACAATGAATCAACTAATTGCAAGGAGTCATCATGCTTCAAATGCTGGAAACGGTACCACACTTCATATTGCCTCCAATCAACGTCGAAGGAAAAAAGCTACCAGAACGGTTCGAAAAGCGAACCAAACAGCAAAAGGTCATTAAAGACAGGAAATATAGCGCTCAGGAGACTAAGAGGCACAAATCGACGTCGACAATCAACTACGTCAATCAAGAACAAGAAGGGCCTGCAAGACAGGAGACCATTGTCGTAGAAATTCAGCATGAAGGTCCGCATCGACAAAGTCAGCAAACCACCGTATTCCCCACCAGAGAAATTACAGTGGTGAACACAACTACAAAAACATTTCAAAAAGTCGCAAATTTGCTGAATACGGGTGCCGAACTCTCTTTCGTCGATGCAATATCGGGTGCAGAAATTGATCTTCCTATCATAGTAGAAACTAGACTACGCCTATGTACATTCGGATTTGAGAAAGCACGAGAAAAGCCGCTGAATAAAGTCTCGCTCAAAACATGGGACGCTGGAGATCATTCGTTCCCTATGCGTTTGTTCACGCACGATAAGTTAGTGAAACCACTTGTTATTCTGACAGTTCCTAAGAAAGATGTGAACTTCATTCATCAGCGTAATCCTTCCGTTATCTGTGGAAGAACGAATTAAAGGCGAAGCATACTATTCTACTGGGCTGTGACCAACTGCGGTCCCTAGTGAAAAATGATCATCCACTCGTCACACTTCCCCCTGCGTTGCATCTTCTACCAGCTCGCTTGGATCACCTGATAACAGGAAGTGCCAGTAACTCTTCACAGTCGCAATATGGTTCACTTCGCAAGAGTCGAAGAACACATCAATTGCGAAAGCCACAGTGAACGTATTCCAATGCGAGGGCCAAACAAAGAGAATAAGAGAAAAAAAAACAAAGAGGACTTGAAAAAATAACAGGTCACGTAATTCATTCACAAAGTGACTGCTGCACATTAGAAACGCATTTGAGCGAGATTTCTGCATTGAATGAGAACTGGAAAATGTTCTGTGTGTTGGAAGTGGTCGGAACAGAAGGATTTAAGAATTCCGAAAAAACGACACGGCCACATTTAATGCTTTAACGCAGGGAAACATCTCGAAACACTTAAACAGCTTCGAAATCATTAAACCAGGTGGAGTGCTGCATCGTGAAAGCTTAGTAAATTGCATTCTGACTGAGGACACCAGCACAGAGGCTACAGGCGTATACTTCGTTGTGGATGTGGAATGACAATCATGCACGACAAAAGAGACGTTGACAGCACTCAAGAACGGCCCTGGCTTTTTCCAATGCTGACGAAAGAAGTTTCTTGGTATGATAAAGGAAGGACAACTATGTCATTCCAACGTCACGAATTCTTAGAAGCAGAAAGACCAAAAAGTCGTCCAGTTAAGAGGTAGCAGCATCGATAAATTGACCAATTACTAATGCAGATGTAGCAGATCACCCATTATTTGATGCTACCTTTCTATGCACGTTTTAGCGTTACGTTTTTCAGATTCCTCTTAAACCTTTGCATATTGCAAGATCCCTTTGTCAGAAAGCTGACAAAATTTCGTCATGGCTCCCAAAAAAAGTCGGGTGGGTGTATAGAGAATTTCTCACTGGAAAACTTCGCTATCTATCTAAGCAATAGCATTTGATGTCCATACCATAGCCGTATGGCAACCGCACACTAGTTTTCGCAATGTAACGTTTATGATCTACTCGGTCAATTACGTCCAGTGTTTCAGGCGCAATAGAGCTTCAGGCTTAATTATCCAAGCTTGAAGCCGGTAGACCAATACAACAACTAAAAGACTCGCGTGGCTAATGTTCTGCACGAACTGAAACGCTCCACTTCACCGCTAACTATTCGTTACAGACGGAGAGTTAACGCAGCAGGAAGCAGTTACTGTATGGAAAAATGCCATAGCTCAACGCCGATAGGTCGGCGTTCCAATAACAATAACAACAATGACAGCAATAATGTTAACGAAATAAATAACCATTAAGAAATTTCTCAAATGTTCGCTAGGAAGGAATCGATCTGTAATGAAATCGAACAAATATTGGTGGACAATCAATACGTTTCTTTATTTTTAAGCTATACATTAAGTTGTTGTTATTTTTTCCTAACTCTTAAAAAGGTTGAATAGATTGTGCAATCCTAGGGATTAACCCGCAATTGGTTTTCGAAGACTTAGGTGTCATTGAAGGCATAAATTACTGTTAGATTCGGCTCAACATTTTTGTTCCAGTTGAATTGTTGTTCAATTATTAACATTTTAACGTAGTTTTGGTTTTTCATCGCTATTTAATAGTCATTGCAAGCTTGTTGAATTCTTACTAAGAGATGTGTCAAGCTGCAGTGTACCACGGTGACAAGTTTTCGAAGCAAATTCACTAGACGCGACATGCCTGGTACTTCTATCCGGTAGCCTATTTCAGAGTAACCTGCAAAGTTTGGTAGGATATCGGTGGCTAGCCGGCATATGAGGCTTTCCATCCACGTTGCTAGCGTATTGCACTGGGTAGATCTGGCAGTCGTTCTAATAAATCACTGAAAATGGAATCACGAGTTTTAGCAGCTCAAAACTTGGCTACATATCTAGCCAATTGTATCTACGATTTTCGTTACATTGCCGATTCAATTCTAATACTAGAGCGTACGTTCACTTATATTGTATAGTATCTGCCATGATCATAGGGTGGATAGCACAGTCGTAATAATGCCGTCAATCGCTAGCACGGCTCCGGCTCGATACGGCTTCGGGCTCATCGAGCCTCTCTTCACTCGTCGTAGGGAAATTGGTACCGGACATGTCCCAGAAAAAATCGCTCTCTACAGTCCAATTAGGGGCACACCAGCTCGGCAACCTCAACACTCCAGAGAGAATCGAGAATTCTATTACACCCTAGATGAAGTGAACATCTTCAAACAGTGGCCGAACCCACACGTAAAAAATTTGGAAGACGTTCGTGGGTGGATGAGGGGAAACGAATCGAGTTTGACAAGAGCCAGAATCCGCATAGTAGATATGAAGACGGACCGTGCGAAATAAATAAAAATTAAACAATTTGCTCTAGTTTATACGCTTAAACTACGTCGTAGAGGAGAAGAAAAACATTGATATTCGACACTATATCGCAGCTTCTTTGGATCTTATGAGATCTCATTTTCTCTCTATAAAAACCAGACGCTAGAATATGAGATCCAATAATCGAGGATTTACGATTGATGACTGTTTTATAGATCATCCATCCTCCAGCGTAAAATAACGTTTGATCCAAAGTTGAAAGAAGGATAGCGGACAAGCGCTCGCGTTCTTCAGTCTCTGAAGGATAAGTCGTGCATTCGACTCTACTTGTAGCATCGCAGAGTCTGAGATTGGGTACATATTTCGATCACATAGTGTCGCTCTCTTTGACTTCCAATTTTTCAAGTCAGTGTTTTCATCCATGGCTGGTCTAAAAAAGGGATTGACTCCACGACAATTTGTAAAAATACCTGATCCTTAAAAAGTTTGTGAAAAAGTCGGATAGCAATGGATTGCTTCCTTCCATGAATATCTTGAACACAAAAAAAAAATCATATACGACGAGAAATTTCATTTTTAAGGTCTCCGAACAGCTATTAAATCATTTCCGTACAATTATGGCAATAATCACAATCTTAAACCTTTTATTTACTGCCTTTTTCTTTTTAATAGCAGAGTATGTTGCGAAATATAGCTCGCATATAATGCTGAGATATTTGCAAAACTCCGGACCGCAAGTGTATACGGTGAGAAACGAACACGCTATCGTCCTCTCCGGGGAGTAGCGCACTTCACCACCACACCATCCGGGTCCTTCATTTCGCCTGTCTCTCAGCTAGTTCTATTGATGTTTTGCCATCAGCAATCACCCGTCAACGGGATTGATCTGGGGAGCCCAAATCGGCATTATACCCCTTTTATACGAGCATTATATATGAGTTATATTTCGCAACATACCCTGCCATTAGAAAGAAAAAGGCAGTAAATAAAAGGGTTAAGATTGTGATTATAACTAAGCCTCAGCTTAACTGGGTTCAGCTTAACGAAGGACCCGGATGGTGTGGTGGTGAAGTGCGGTGCTCCCCGGTAAGGACAACAGCAAGTGTTCGTTCCCCACCGCGTGCATTTGCGGTCCGGAATTTCGCAAATATCTCAGCATTATATATGACTTATGGCAATAGTTCATAGATGCTTGTTAAATTGTTTAAGAACAAATGAGGGTTTTGGAACACCCAATACCAACTTTCTGTTAACCTCGGCATTGGTTGATAACTCGATGTTTTTCTTCAATAAGCAGAGACGAGGTTGCTATTACAGAATTTATTAGGATACAATAGCTAACGTTTTGGCGGTTTCGCATTCTTCATGCGGCCTACCGAGGAACAGCCAACTATTACTGGACATCGAAACGCGTCTGCTACGCGCCTCTCTTCGATACAAGAAGGACACCATGTGCGCCTAACCGAAGAAGTGCAAGTCGAAGGAGTTGTGTTCGGTATTTGGAGGATTCCCTTTGAAGGAAAACAGTGGGCTCTGAAATATTTATTGTTCCGGTTATTTTTTAACAATAGAATCCTCTTTTCTACCTTGCAATATCGTATTTTTATGTTTTGTCAAAAGTCCATTTTTTGCCGATTTTGAGCTTCGCAATTTTAGATGTCAAAAACGAATTCCCGTCAAATTTTCTTCTATGAGTTCAAACTCGATCGTAGTGCAGCAGAGACGGCCTAAAACATTAACGAAGTTTGTGGGAAAGGTAACCTTGGTGATTCCACGCTGCGAAGATGGCTGCGGAAGTTCCGACATGGTGATTTCGGCCTCGAAGATATGGAAAGCAGGGGTCGGCCCAGTGATCTTGACGACGAAGAATTGAAGACAGCAGTGGAAGCAAACACGCGTTCGAGAGATTGCAGAACAGATCGCATAAGCACAGGAACAATTTTCACTCACTTGAATCGAATAGGAAAGACAAAAGCCTCGACAAATTGGCATCGAAAGGCTTAAACCACAATTTAAAAAAATTTCCGTTTTGAATTGTCGTCTGCTTCTATTTCTGTGCAACAAAAACGACCATGTTCCTTATCGAATTAGGAGGAACGATGAGAAGTGGATTCTGCACGGCAATCGGCGACATTTATCTCAACGAACGGCACGATTGCCACCCGGCTCTACAGCACTTCCCAAAGCCGAAATCGTACCAAAGAATGATTATGGTGTTATAGTCAATCTTTGGTGGACTGCAGGCTGATTCATAACAGCTTTTTGAACGTGTCGTTTTCTTGTTCAGAAATCGCGAGGTTTTTAAAAGTATCGCCTTCTTCAGAGCCTGGATGGGTATGCTGATATACAATCTACTAGGCCAAACGCTTCAATAACACTTACACAAAGACGAAAGGCTCTTTGGTAATTACACATTCAACAACTTCTCGAAAAACCCACCGCTTTTTCGTGACCTCCAATGAGGAAGTTTAGAACAGCTGATTATAGTCGCATGTGGTTGACGACTGCACCATCCCACATCAAAAATCGATGCGAACGTACGGGATCAGGTCGCGTATGACCTCCAGGCATTCGTCCCTGCTATTCATTGTAGGGTTTTTGGCATTGATCCAAAAAGCCTCAAGGAGTTTTCGCGCTGGTGTTTTAGTCTCCTGTGCAAGGATATTGACTTTTACTTCAAAATCATCTCCGCTATGCTTTTGTATCCTATGCGTGCCTAGTGGGGTGCTTCGTCTTAGTTTTCGTTTGCCATCTAGGTGTTCTTTTATACGGATACACAAAGGTCTGCCCGTTTCGCCAACATATTCATAAAAGCTATAAAACGTAGCTATAAAACGATGCTTAAGAAGGGCAGGTCTAGAAGAATCGGTAACGATAGTTGAAATACCACCGGCTACTCTACGTCGTCAATTATTTCGTAACCGCCTGTATGACCGTCTGTGTGAAACAACAAATTGCGTAATTTGCCCTTACGGCAGGGACGGTGATTGCGTGAGTTCAGGTACGATATACCTGATCTCGTGTAACAATTGCGGAGATGAATATATTGGCGAAAAAGGCAAACCTTTGTGTAACCGTATAAAAGAACAACTAGATGACAGACGAAAACTAAGACGAAGCACCCCACTGGGAACACATAGGATACAAAAGCATAGCGCAGACGATTTTGAAGTAAAAGTCAATATCCTTGCACAGGAGTCCAAAACACCAGCGCGAAAACTCCTGGAGGCTTTTTGGATCAATGCCAAAAACCCTACAATGAATAGCAGGGACGAATGCCCGGAGGTCATACGCGACCTGATCCCGTACGTTCGCATCGATTTTTGATGTGGGATGGTGCAGTCGTCAACCACATGCGACTATAATCAGTTGTTCTAAACTTCCTCATTGGAAGTCACGAAAAAGCGGTGGGTTTTTTCGAGAAGCTGTTGATCATGTAATTACCACAGAGTTTTTCGTCTTTTTATAAGTGTTATTGAAGCAGACATGAATTTGCTTATTGAAGAAAAGCATCGAGTTATCAATCAATGCCGAGGTTAGAAGAAAGTCGGTCATGGAAATTGTTATTGAAGCCTTTGGCCTAGTAGATTGTATATCAGGATACCCTTCCAGGCTCTGAAGAAGGCGATACTGCCGAAACATCAGCTATTGTTGTATTGTATTACGTTTCTCTATGGAAGTAAACGTATGCTGTTTAAAAACCTCGTGATTTCTGAGCAAGAACACGACGCATTCATATTCCAATGCCGAGGTTAAGAGAAAGTCGATCTTGGGAACAGCTTTTTGAATTCGGGCGAAACGATTACGGCTGAAAATTATTGCTAGCAATTTGACGAAATGCACCGTGATCCCAGCAACAACGACCGACAATGGTCAGTAGCAACGGACTAACCCTTCTCCACGACAACGCCAGACCTCACGTTGCAAAACCAGCGCTGTAGAAGTTGAACGGGCTAGGCTACGAAACTCTGCCTCATCCGCCATATTAACGAGACCTATCGCCTACCGACAATCACCTTGACAACATCCTGCGCGAGAAATGCTTTACCGACTGCGATGATGCAAAAGTACTTTCAACACATTCGTCGCTTAATTTATTTATTTTATCATGGCGAGGCGCGCCACGGATCTCCCTCACACGAGGGGCCTCGAGCCGATGCTACGTGGCGCGTCGCCAGGTGATGGATAGAGGGTTAATCGCGGACCGAAAGCGACCTTTGCTTCCCTGAGACGAGGGCGGATCCAGGAGATGGACTCCCTGTTTCTACTGCGCTGACTTGGAACATACTTTCTGTATTTGCTAAGCGTATTCATGTGGAAAGCATATGGGAGACAGTTAGGAGTCGCCTCCAACAAATAAGCTCCATGTCCATTTTGGGAGAGCCTGGCAAGCTACCCGTGAGTATACCCAGCCCCCAAGTTCAGAGCACGGCAAGCTGTACGTGGGTGTTAAAAATGCTAAACACAGTAAAAAAAAACGGGCCTCATTCCCCTGACCCCGAAAAGAGCACCCAATTTCGCAGCGTTGGGTAGTGCGGACGAGTGCGGAGAGGCTACTAAAATCTCAGGGCCAATGCAAGCTGCCCTGGATCACGAAGAACTGAGGTGACGATCTGTACCTACAATACATGCACCCTTGCGTCTGAGTCCTCGATAGAAGACTTGCTCATGCAAGCAAGAAGGATAAGGTTAGGTGTCATCGGCCTAGCCGAGACGAGAAGACGCCAGCTTTTCAATGCCGACTATAACACCGGAGAAGAACTGTTCCTCGGAACATGCGACAGTAGAGGAGTCGGCGGCGTCGGCGTTCTCGTCAACACGAGTTTGCCCATGAACATCGATTCATTCGACCAACTTAAGACCCGAATCGGACGTTAACGACTAAGAAGACGTGGATCAATTCCGGCTTAAACAATCTTGGTCATTTACGCGCCGACATCAATCTATGACGATGAGGAAGTCGAAGCGTTCTATATGGACTTGAAGAAGTTCTACAGAGAAGACCACACGTTCTTCAAGGTCATCATTGGAGATTTCAACGCCAAGACTGGACCATGAAGAACGTCTGATGAAGGTCACATTGGGACCCACGGATTAGAATGGAGCGGACAGGGTGAGCGGCTATCTGAGTTTATTATGGCGACCAAGACCATGGTAACTCGCAGTTCCAGAGGTCTCATCCTCAACAGTGGACTGTAGGAATATATATATATATATATATATATATATATAATCTGAGAGACAGGCAAAAAGAAAGACCCGGATGGTGTGGTGGTGAAGTGCGCTGCTCCCCAGTAAGGATAACAGTGCGTATTCGTTCCCCACCGCATACACCTGCGGTCCGGAGTTTTGCAAATATCTCAGCATTACATACGAGATATATTTCGCAACGTACCCTGCCATTAAAAGAAAAAGGCAGTAAATAGATGGGTTAAGATTGTGATTATAACTAAGCCTCAGCTTAACTGGGTTCAATGCCGATTTGGGCTCCCCAGATCAATCTCGTTGACGGGTGATTGCTGATGGCAAAAAAATCGATAAAAATAGCTGAGAGACAGGCAAAACGAAGGACCCGGATGGTGTGGTGGTGAAGTGCGGTGCTTCCCGGTAAGGACAACAGCGCGTGTTCGTTCCCCACCGCATACACCTGCGGTCCGCAGTTTTGCAAATATCTCAACATTACATAGATGATTGTTTTGTCATTTTCTCTACTCAAGAGGAGATGGACAAATGGTTTGAGTTATTGAACGGGGAATTTGAGTACACTAAGCTTGCGCGAGAGAAACCGAGAAAAAACTGGCTTCCGTTTTTAAACGTTCGAATAAACCTATCGAGTAGCAGTTACATGACAAAGTGGTACCGAAAGCCAAGTAACAAGATCAACCTTGTTCATTCCCTTTCTCCTCACCCTTCGCACACAAAGAGGACGCTTGTGAGAAACATGTCTCGAACAGCCACTTCTGTGTGCAGAAGTGGGGAACTAAGGGAAGAATCACGCAACTTGGCTCGAGAAATAGCCATCTCCAATAACTATAAAATAGTAACTCCACAGAAGAGCGACACCCCAAAAAAAGAGTTGGGCCGAAACCAAATCCCGTTTATCTTGCCCTTCATTAGCGATGCAATCAATGTAGCGATAAAGAGATGATTAAGAAGGGCACATACAGAGGATTTGGTAGCGATAGTTGAAGTACTACCGGATACTCTACGTAGTAACTTAGTTCGTAATCACCTATATAACCGTCTATGCGAAAGAAAAAAAACAGCGAACTGCGTAATTTGCCCTTACGGGTGGGACGGTGACTGCATGAGTTCATTTACAATACTTACAACTTTTAAGTTTACTTTGCAATACTTGTTCTTCGGTGGTACTTGTGGAGACGAATATATTGGCGAAGCAAGCAGACCTTTATGTACCCGCATAAAAGAACACCTAGATGGCAAACGAAAATCAAAACGAGGCACGCCACTAGGGACGCATAGGATACGGAAGCATAGCGGGGACGATTTTGAAATAGAGGTCCTCGCACAGAATCCCAGAACACAAATGCGCCAGCTTCTTGAGGATTTTTGGACAAATACCAGGAACCCTGGAATGCATAGCAGGGAGAAATGCCCGGAGATCGCACTCGGTCTCGCCCCGTACGTTCGCATCCACTCTCTATGTTGGGTGGTGCATTTATACACCATACGCGGCTTTGAACAGGTGTTCTTCCTCATTAGAAGGCAGGCAAAAAGCGGTGGGTCTTTCATGAAGCCGGTGATCGTGTAGTTATTGTTCGGATTTTCATCTTTCTGTTTGTGCTGTTGAAGCGTTTGACCTAGTAAATTGCATGTTAGTGCACCCTTCCAGGTTCTGAAGAAGGAGACACTGCCGAAACGTCAGCTACCGTTGTGTTGTATGAGTGATATTCGTAAAGAAGTAAAGGTGTGCTGAATAACATTCTCGCGATTGCTGCAGAACAAAGAGAGCGACAGATTTGTGATCTTGTGCCGAGGTTAATAGAAAGTCGATCTCTGGAATTGTTCTCAATGGCCACTACCATGTAGCACTCCTATGAAATCTCTTTTGTTAAAATTGCGACTTCCACTGCTATCTAGAAGAATTTCTACGGAATTTCACTGAAGCACTCGGAAACGGGAGTGAAGTTTGATGGCAGCAAGAATCCTGACAAAAAACTACATCAAGTTTGGTAAAAAAGAAAAGTCCCACTCGTAACACCACGGCTCTGAGGAAGGCGAAGCCGCCGAAACGTCCGCCATCGAGCAACAACACCAACAACAACGACAACGACAACGAAGACCCACACCAAACTCGCATCAGCTTAACAATATCAGTTTATACGATCCAATAAAAAATATTAGTGAAGAATATTTCTTTCTATGCAATCCGCATTACTGTTGTGGTCGAAGCAGTGCGTGAAGCTGAAAATTCCACTCATTCCAAAACGTTGGCGAAAATTATTCGATTGCCGCAACGAAACATATTCTGTCCTGTTTGCTTCACGGATGGCAAAACAAAAGCACCGTCAGCGCCGTTAACTCTTTTATGAGAATTTTATGAACGATGAGTAAGGCTGAAAAAGCAGTTGCGTGTTCAAACTGCTGAGTAACAAACAGTTTGCCGCAGCATTTCCCTCGCGCTTACAAAGCAGCACTGTACGTTGTTGGAAAATCCATGACATTGAAGAGAAGCATCACAGTTAGCATGTTCTTGGTTGAGGGTAGCCCGATTGCTTGAAATCTCTTCAGAAACTTTCTAGCATTCAAATGCTCATCTCAACGGAAAAGATACCGCCGACGTTGATACTTTATTTCGTTGCAGAATAGCAAACATCGCAGTACCAGTTTTCTGCACTTTTGTTTATTGAATTGCGAAGTAATTTTTTTAATGTAACCTTGCTTCCATCAAAAACGGCAACAATGAAAGGGTCCTTTATCATTAAGTCTTTTATCAGCAAAACTTTAATTAATGCTGACCCTCATGAATTCGCTAAGACAGGAGTCGGCATTTACTACCTCTGGCAATCTGTAACACTTTCTAAAGCTATGGAGGCTTGAAGGGGTCCATTGAGCTCACCAGAACTTTACCAAAAGCCAAATATTATATGAACTCCTGCTGCTGTCCTCTGGAATTTCGAAACTTCTGGTGTTCCTCTTCATGGTCATGGATTTTCCAACTACGTACAGTGCCGCTTTGAAAGCGCAAGGGAAATGCTGTGGCAAATTGTTTGTTAGTCAGCAGTTTAATCAAAACGACATGGAACCGCTTTCTTAGATTCACTCATCGTTCATAAAATTCTCATAAAAGAGCTAACGGCGCTGACGGTACTTTTGTTTTGCTATCCGTGAAGCAAGCAAGACAGAATTTTGTTTTCGTTTCGACAATCGAAGAATTCTCGTCAACGTTTTGGGAATCAGTGGGATTTTCAGCTCCACGCACTGTACGAACCTACACAGTGTGGAGAAATCGCAGTGAATTCATTGCGCTCCATACGCATCCACCTTTAGAAATTTGGAAGGTTTAAAGGAGTGATCATGGAATCCTAAGCACGCTCATGTTGAACTGTCCGTACAAGCAAGCTCAACAGTTTTTGTGCATCAAGGCAAGACTTAATATCATGGTGCAGTTGTTGTTTGATGACCAATTCCGATGCGGCTTCTCATTTCCTTTCCCATATGAGTGGGTTCTTAGTGCTATCAAATTACTCGCCCGTTTCTGAGTCCATCATTGGAATTCCGTAAAAGTGCTTCTAGATAACAGTAGAAGTCGCTATTAACAAAAGTTCATAGGCGTATTATATGGTAAAAGCAAACGAAAACATCAGAAGTTAACGGAAGCGATTTTGCTGTTGCAGTTAAGAGTAATTCTTCGTATATTTGTTGAGCAAACGCGAGGTGTTATTGTTCTTTATTCACGAATAAGCTGACGTTTCGGCGGTTTTCGCCTTCCTCAGAGCCTGGAAAGCTATGTTCAACGTGATTGAAATCTTGGTTTAGACTTTCTTTGTTTGGTTATGGAGGCGCCTGGCCTAGTAGATTGCTATCAACTTGACCTTTCCAGGCTCTGAAAAAGGCGAAATCCGCTGAAACGTCAGCTTATTCGTGAATAGAGAATAATAACACCTCGCGTTTGCTCAACAAAAATACGAAGAATTACTTGAACAATGCCGAAGTTAATAGAAAATCGGTCGTGGGAGTTACTGCAAGATGTACCAGCAAGATACTTCCGACTGAGACAAAAGATCGTCTTAGCTCGACAGTCAATCCACTTTCCTAATCCTAATGTGATCTGTTTGATGTTCTTTAGCGATATTTTTGTGCGCTATTGAAACTGTGTTATGTGATTTACTCAAAAGGTCTTCGAATTTTCTTCGCAAAGCTACTTTAGCATTAGACCTAATAGAGTTGCAAATCAACACTAGTGATAAGGGTGGAGAGTTTGTCGTAATTCCTCATCAGTTAGATGTGGAGATAACGAAAAAGCATCTTGAAAATGCTTTGCTTTATCACCCAACATCTGAGGAGGAATTCAAAAGTAAATACCGAAAATTGAACCACGGATGGGCCAAAATGGCAACGGCTGCTGGTTTAAAACCATCAGTTATCTCTCAACTTAAAGTTGACTTACCAACATGCCCCGTCTTGTACTTGCTTATAAAACTCATAAGTTAGTATCCAGCGATGATCTTGCGTCTACCGATCCATCACTATTTAAGGTTAGACCTATCATTAGCTGCGTAGACGGGCCAACGGACAAGATAACATGGTTTTTAACCCTAATATTTAACCAGTTGTTTAAACACATTCCAGCCCATCTTACGAATACCCAGATGTTTCTGGATCGCCTACGTACTGCGCAGCACAGCAGCGCGTACGTGATGGAGTCCTTCGACGTTACCGCCCTTTATACAAACGTGTCGAATGGCTCCGCAATGCAAGCCATATTCGAAATTCTTACACAACACGAAGGAGAAATAAACNCTGCTGGTTTAAAACCATCAGTTATCTCTCAACTTAAAGTTGACTTACCAACATGCCCCGTCTTGTACTTGCTTATAAAACTCATAAGTTAGTATCCAGCGATGATCTTGCGTCTACCGATCCATCACTATTTAAGGTTAGACCTATCATTAGCTGCGTAGACGGGCCAACGGACAAGATAACATGGTTTTTAACCCTAATATTTAACCAGTTGTTTAAACACATTCCAGCCCATCTTACGAATACCCAGATGTTTCTGGATCGCCTACGTACTGCGCAGCACAGCAGCGCGTACGTGATGGAGTCCTTCGACGTTACCGCCCTTTATACAAACGTGTCGAATGGCTCCGCAATGCAAGCCATATTCGAAATTCTTACACAACACGAAGGAGAAATAAACATGTATGGCTTCAAGATAGAGCACCTGATGGCACTCTTAAAAGAATGCTTGAGCTGCTCAATCTTCAGATGGGCCGGAAAGTACTACGCTCAAATAAGAGGGTTGGTAATGGGACAACGACTGGCTCCAAGCCTTGCCATTGCATTTATGTCTAAGGTGGAAGCACCGGTGACTGATCTCGGGCCGCTACTCTACTGTAGGTATGTAGACGACTGCTTTGTCCTTTGCTCAACACAAGAGGAAATGGACAAATGCTTCGAATTGTTAAACGCACAGTCAGAGTATATCAAGTTCACCCAAGAAAAGCCGAAAGACAAATGGCTTCCATTTTTGAACGTACAAATCCACCTATCAAAAAATGGCTACATTACAAAGTGGTACCGAAAGCCAAGTAGTAAAAACATCTTGGTTCACCTCTCCTCTCACCCCTCTCACACGAAAAGGGCGCCTATAAGAAACATGTTTCGAACAGCAACCAACGTGTGCACGGGAAGAGAGCAGAGAGAGGAGTCCCGGAGCTTTGGCACGGCAAATAGCCGTTTCTAATGGCTACGAAACTGTAGCTCAGGATTGGTGTAGAGGAAGTCGTAGGCCTCCAAACGACAACTCTAGCGATAGAAGGGTCCCGTTTATCCTACCCTTCATCTCAAATGGTATAAGTACAGCTATAAAACGCTGCTTGAGAAGGGCGGGCTTAGAGAATTCGGTAAGCGTAGTTGAAATACCACCGAGTAATCTTAAGCGCCAGCTAGTTCGTAACCGCCTATATGACCGTCTATGTGCAACTCAAAATCGCATAATTTGCCCCAGTGGTAGAGACGGTGATTGCATGAGCTCGGGTATAGTTTATTTGATTTCCTGTAAAACGTGCGGTGACGAATACATTGGCGAAACGGATAGACCCCTCTGTGTCCGCATAAAAGAACACCTAGCCGGCAAACATAGACCAAATACACCGCTAGGCACGCATAGGACCCAGAGACATAACGGGTACGACTTCGAAGTATGTGTCACGATCCTCGCACGCGAATCAAGAACACAGGCGCGAAAAACTCTCGAGGCATTCTGGATTAATTCCAGAAATCCGAAAATGAACCGCAGGGAAGAATGCCTCATTACCACGCGTGATATAGAGCAGTATATAAAACTGCTATTCTGATGGGAGGGGCACATTATACTTCCATGTGATTTCTGTGCGGTTGGTCTCTACGTGACATACTTGGAAACCTCATAGAAAGCGGTGAGTGTGCAAAGCTATGTTCAACGTGATTGAAATCTTGGTTTAGAGCTTGTTTGGTTATGGAGGCGTCTGGCCGAGTAGATTGCTGTCAACTTGACCTTTCCAGACTCTGAGGAAGGCGAAATCCGCCGAAACGTCAGCTTATTCGTGAATGAAGAATAATAACACCTCGCGTTTGCTCAACAAAAATACGAAGAATTACTTAATCAATGCCGAGGTTAATAAAAAGTCGGTCGTGGCAGTTAAGAGTGTTTCACTCCGGTGTTTTGTCGGTTGTGAATTTCCCTATTTGAGGGAAGGTCGCAAGATTACATGCCGCCGCAATACAAATTAGGAGGCGGGAACCAAGTTTATGCAGTGGCAACTGAGGTGTTGGCCCATTCATTGGAATTTCTAAAGCGGTAGCTTCCACATAGCTCATTCACATTCAACATTCTACCTACAGTTCCCAGGATCGACTTTCTATTGACCTCGTCATTGCAATATGAATGCGTCGTTTTGTTGTTCAGAAATCGCGAGGTTGTTATTCACAGCATACATTTACTTCCATAGAAAAACACCATGCAATACAACAGTAACTGACGTTTCGGTAGTATCGCCTTCTTCAGAGGCTGGAAGGGTATGCTGATATACAATCTACTAGGCCAAACGCTTCAATAACACGAGGAGACGAAAACTTCTATGGCCATTACATGACCAACAGTTTCTCGAGAAACTCACCGCTTTTTTCGTGACTTCCAATGAAAAAGGTTAGAACAGCTGACTAGTCTAGCTAACTTTTTTTCCTCTTTCTGTAAGTATTATTGAAGCCTTTGGCCTAGTAAATTGTATATCAGCATACCCTTCCAGGCTCTGAAGAAGGCGATACTGCCGAAACGTCAGCTAGTGTTGTATTGCATGGTGTTTTCCTATGGAGGTAAATGTATGCTGTTTAAAAACCTCGCTATTGCTGAACAAGAAAACGACGCATTCTACATACATTTCACCTCATTAACCGAGTCCCGTAGGTTTTCGGATGGCAGGATTCGCCAAGCCGTTCCGGGGAGGTTCGATCACAGTCAAATAATCGCGAAACTTTACTCTTTTAAAATCCAGCAGAGACATCAGCCACGCTAACGCACTGTTGTCAAGTGCTGACCTCTAATTGCTTCGTGTGTTGTGAATGAACTGATACAGAAAGTTTTTCTTCAATAAGCAAACACGAGGCTCATAGAACACAGGAACAAAACGAAAAAGACTTTGAAGTAAAAGTCACTATCCTCGTACACTAATCCGAAACATCAGCGCGTAAAACTCTTAAAGCGCTTTGGATTAATTCCAGATATCCAAAAATGAACCCAAAGGAGGAGTGTCTTGTCATCACGCGTGACCTAGCCCCATACCTCAGGCTAATCCCGACACAGACACACTTATCACCCATGTATTACTCTGTGCGGCTGCTATCCATCAACTAACATAAATACTTACAACAAATAAACGATAGGTGTTTGAATAAAGCTGTTTCTTATGCGAATGCAAATCGATTTGTCAAGTTTTATCTGTTGGGGTTATGAAAGTGTTTGGCTGAGTAGATCGCATCTCAATTTGACCTTTCCAGGCTCTGAAGAAGGCGAAACCGCCGAAACATAAGCTATTGTATCCTAATAAATCCTATAGTAACAACCTCGTGTCTGCTTATTGAAGAAAAACATCGAATTATCAATCAATGCCGAGGTTAAAAGAAAGTTGGTCGTGGGAATTGATACAGAAAGTGTGAACTTCGTTTTCAGGCGAGTTTGCAATAATTGCTTAGATTGCTAAGAGGCAAAAATGAATAGTCTCGCTAAGGTGGTGCGACATCCAGGACTTCTGATTTCGCTTCTGGCCGAAGTCTCGACACTGTTGGGATGTGGTGTGATGCCACCAGGCCAATGTAATAAATAAAAGATTGCCATTCTAGTACAAAAGCTGCATTTTTAAATATAAAGCTCTAAACTCAGTCAGAGTGGGTACTTCAAACCCTTGCTCACTACTCGAAGGCCGTTGTATTTTGAACCTTCTGATGATTGATTTTGATTATGAATTTTACATATCAGAAAAAGAAAGAGCAGAAGTCAAAGAAGAGAAGTCAGAGTCAATCAAAGAGCAAAGCATGAAATAGGGATAGCGGAGTGATCTGGTTTTAATTATTACTATTTTTCGTTACTTGCTACTATAAGTACTAGCTATTGCCTTTTTCCACTACAAAATTTACCAAATTTCGTTGCAGCAAGGACTAGGAACATTACGTTGACCGGCTTTACCTTGCCGGTGGTCATGACGACTCCACAACGGCCATTATCCCGGTCCAAGTTCCTGGCATTGCAACTAGCAAACAGTGAGCTCAAGCATTTGTATCACGTACTGCAATACAAGCAGTGAGTTTACAATTTTTAATTTTTAAACTTTTTTCTTATGTGTTTCTGGAGGAGTGTTGAAAGCGACCTTTAATTTATTGACAATTCGTCATATTTTTAGCTTCTCTTCCGTTTGTATAGCACGACTTAACATTAATGAAGATATTTCCACATAAAGTCAACAACTGAAAAGTTTTGTTCTTCAGGTCTTTGATGTTCTTGAACGCCAAGGTCGTAGCGCTGGCCTCTCTGATGCCATAATAGCGGCCATTTTGGGTCAGCTTACTGTTCAGATCAGTTACACTCCAATGCAATGCAATACCGTGTTCGTAAACCCTGCTCCAGCGATGCAGAATAATAGTGAGTCTACAACATATTGCGCCCATAACGTAAATCTCAAACGCAGAGATCCTTATGACAAAGGAATCGTTAGAAATCGTTCGCTGTTTCATTCGCTATGTTTCTCTAATCATAAAAACCAATGCCGGTTATTACGGTAAGCGTACACATTCATTTTTCAGATTAATAAGGAGTAGCAAACAACAAATAATAAACAATAACGGTTAGTAGCAGTTATATTACGAATACTAATAGTGATAGGTAGTAAAACGCTTTTGTAAACAATTTATAATGCCTATGGTGAAATGAAACCGTCAGACCGACTTCGTACTCACTTTCTCTTAAATCGACATCATAGTCACATGAAGTAAAATTAAAAGAGAAGTAGTGGCCGATATGGTAGATGAGGATGGTACTGTACAGTGAAAGCGATCTAGGTGCGATTAAGGCAGCAAAAGAGGCAAAATTTTCCACTTACGTTCATTCTTCTATAGAATGGACACAGCAGCAGCTTCTCGTCACAGAAGCTCAGTGTTTGCAACGAAATGTTTGTCTTCCTAGGAATCCTATGTAATGTAGCTGTGCATGAGAACGAATCGCTAACTGCATATTTATTTATTTATATGATCTTATAAATTGATCTTCTTTAACTGATGCGAGGTTGGTACACGTGTTCGTTGTCGTTCTCGTTGTTGTTGGTGTTGTTGTTGGTGTTGTTCTTGTTCGTCGATGGCTGACGTTTCGGCGATTTCGCCCTCCTCAAAGCCGTGATATTACGAGTGGGACTGGTGGAGTCGGCCATCCACATCAACGAGAACAATGGCAACAACGACAACGACAACGAAGACGCGTACCAACCTCGCATCACCTAAAGAAGATCAATCTTAACCCTTTTGTTTACTGCCTTTTTCTTTTTAATGGCAGGGTATGTTGCGAAATATAACTCGTATGAAATGCTGAGATATTTGCAAAAATCCGGACCGCAGGTGTATGCGGTGGGGAACGAACACGCGCTATTGTCCTTTCCGTGGAGTAGCGCACTTCACTACCACACCATCCGGGTCCATACACCTTCCCAGAAGAACTGAATGATATGAGAAGAGCTTATTGAGTATTTTAACGAAAATAAGGTAAAGATTTTTGCAAGAAGAAGAAAAGTTCTTGAAAATGCAGACTTCAACCTCTTCCTTCCCCTTTAGAAATGCGCATTATTTAGAGCTTACCACTTTGTCCACATTTTTTTCATGCATTCCAATACATTCGGCAGAATATGTGGCGAATCTTTCTATGGCGAATGGACGTCGCCGCCATAAGTCATAAAAAATTTCTGACAGTGTTACAGTAAGTTCGATAAGTAAATGGTTAGAATTCTGTAAATCTATCGCTATGAAGGAATGGCCAGTATTTTATGACTTAACCACTTACTGCTGTTAGTGTAGTCGCAGGTGGAAAACGTGTACCATATTGGGAGGGAATTTCGTAATTAACTGAAACATCTCTGGATCCCTCTCAATGGTTTAGCGCCTCATCGTAGCTGGGAGATGCTCCTGGATCTCGGGCTGCGACGTACAGCGGTGGGATTCTTCCCACCCGCTTATCCTTCCAAGCTGAGAAGGAGTCAGCTAAGAGTGAGCCAATACAAGATCCACTACCGTCTTAGTTTCAAGCCAGTCGCATTGTGGCAAATTTCTCTCAGATCTACACAGGCGGCGGCGGCCTGTGGTGATAACGACCTGGGGCACTATTTGAACAGCTTTCTGATAGCACATAGCTTTAAAAGTCAGCATGCAACTATCATTAGTAGATAACATGCCACATTCTCGTTCAGAAATTTTATCAATTCAATATAATTCAGCTGTATTCAATGCCGATTTGTGCTTCCCAGATCAATCCCGCTGACGGGTGTTTGCTGATAGCACCTGTAAAATGCTTCTCAGAGAAAGGCAAAGCGAAAGTCTTGCATGATGTGGTGGTGAACGCGTTAGTCTCCGGAAAGAGCAATAGCGAGCTTCAATGTCCACCGCAGACAACTGTGGTCTCGAATTTTGCAAATACCTCGGCACCATTGTGGACGTGTTTTCATTTTCTCACTCGTTCCTAAATTCGCTAAATGAATTGCAGGTTTATGTTTTTTTGGCAGGAAATTTAAACTCTTTAAAAAAGGTCTTCTTATTCAAAATTTAGACATTCTCGCTCCATGACTTTTGTCTAATATATATACTTCAGAAGCCATTATGAATCCATGATGCTGAGAAACGATGTGCTCACTGACCAAGGAGTCCAATGCACTCAGCTTGAATGTTTAGCAAGTGTTTATAATTTGTGAATGGAGATTTCAGCACTCCTTCTACAAAAAAGTGATTGGTTCACCAGTTGAAAACATAAAGTATCCACTGTTTATTTACTGCCTTTTCTTTTTTCATGGCAGGTTATTATGTGGAATATAACCACAATGATGCTGAGATATTTGCAAAACTCCGGATGAAGTGTCGGACAAATCGGCAATGTGCTCCTTAGATCAATCCCGTTTGCGGGTGAATGCTGATAGCGCCTATAAAATACGGCTGAG
The DNA here is from genome assembly GCA_900624975.1 of Angiostrongylus costaricensis. Classification (NCBI taxonomy): domain Eukaryota; kingdom Metazoa; phylum Nematoda; class Chromadorea; order Rhabditida; family Metastrongylidae; genus Angiostrongylus; species Angiostrongylus costaricensis. The sequence goes on along the minus strand of UYYA01005346.1, from coordinate 4,157 downwards.
AGAAAGACGAAACGAAGGACGTGCACGGTGTGGTGGCTAACGCGTTAGTCCCAGGAAGGGTTAATAGTGTCCTCGATGCTTACCGCAGACACCTGCATTGCGGAGTTTTGCAAATATCTCTCGTTAAAATCATAAACACATGTATAATAATTCTATCAAGTCATCGTTTTTAGTGATTAATCCAATCATTTGAAAGTTTTCCATCTCCTTCGTGCATTCTTTAGAATCGTTTCAAAACAGTAAAATAATGGTGACAAAACTCATCAGTATCTCTTGCCTTCAAATCGGTCACTGTAGAGATTTCTCCGTTTCAAACAATATAGCTGAATCGTCCGCTTCGCAAGGGCGCAACGTGTGCTGCTGTTTTTGACTGAACTGGTATGTTGATGGTGTGAGGACAATCTTAACCCTTTTATTTACTGCCTTTTTCTTTTTAATGGCAGGGTATGTTGCAAAATATAACTCGTATATAATGCTGAGATATTTGCAAAACTTCGGACCGCAGGTATATGTGGTGAGGAACGAACGCGCACTATTGTCCTTTCCTTGGAGTAGCGCACTTCACCACCACACCATCCGGGTCCTTGGCTTTACCTGTCTCTCGGCTAGTTCTATCGATCTTTTGCCATCAGTAATCACCCATCAACGGGATTGATCTGGGGTATCGTGAGCAGAATTACCATCATAGTCCTTAGTCAGACCTTGAAAAGATAAAAGCCGTTATTTGCACTTTTTGAGGTCGAAAACGAATGTTGAACTATTGACTCAATTTGTACTACCGTCATGCTGCTCAGCAGCATACATTGGTCAAATTCCTTCAATAGCAGCATTTTGAGCAAAGTAAAGTTGCTTCTTGGGAAATGCGTTCTTCAATAACTCATATCGTCCAAGTAAAGAAATGATAAAACTAATAAGAGATCCAAAAAAAGTTAACTTCTGAAAATTTCCGACGAAATGAGACAAATGAGTAGCGAAAACGGTGATTTTCTGATTACGGTTGTGGGTATCAACTCTCCTTTTCTTTCTCTCTTGCTTGCTTGCTCATTGTTTTCAAACGACTACAACTAACACAAAATTTGTATCAAAATGGTATCGCAAGCGAAGTAGTAAAAACATTTTAGTCCACTGCCTCTCCTCTCATCCTTCGCACATGAAAAAAGCACTTATCAAAAACATGTATCGTACGGCTAAAAATGTGTGTACAGGAGAAGAGGAAGGGAAGGAACCGCGAAGCCTGGCACGAAAAATTGCCATTTCCAATGGATACGAAGTAGAAGCCACTCGGGTTAGAGGAAAATATTGGGTAGTTTCCCAAAATAATATTTCAGACGAAAGTAGGATCCCCTTTAAACTGCCCTTCATATCAAATGAAGTAAGTCACGCCATCAAAAAGTGCTTAAGAAAACGTGGTCTTTCTTGAAAATTGTGTAACGATTATTGACATCACACCCAATACCGTACGCCGCCAGTTAGTTCGAAACCGTCTCTATGATCGCTTGTGCAGCTCAGAAAACTGTGTGATCTGTCCCAACGGGAGAGACGGGGATTGGATGAGTTTAGGTATAATATGCTTGATCTCATGTAACGCAAGCGGCGAGGAATATATCGGGGAAACGAGTAGACCACTTTGTGTCCTCATAAAAGGTCATCTAGATGGGAAAGCTAAAATCCGTTTAAAAACCCCTCTAGGTACGCATAGGGCACAAAATCACAACGGCGATGATTTTGAAGTGAATGTGCGGATCCTAGCGCAGGAGTCAAAAACCTCAACGCGCAAAACTTTTGAGGAGCTTCGGATAAATTTCAAAAATCCAAAGATGAACTGGAAGGACGAATGCCTCACCATCACGCGTGACCTGGCGCCCTATTTCAAAATGATATTTTGACCCCGGGGTGTGTCTTGCTTGCGACTCCACGTGAACTACGTGTGGGCCAGTCCCGCACGTAACATCACGGTGAGTGCCCTTTCTGTTCAATATGGCGTCTATTTGAAAGTTTGATCTTCTTCATTAACACTTTAACCTTTCTTTTCCATCGAATAATAAAAAAATATTCTAATATAAAATACGTCCAGGCTCTGAGGAAGGCGAAGACGCCGAAACGTCAGCCATCGATCAATAACGTCAAAAACGACGACAACGACAACGACAACGAAGATCTGTACAACCTCGCGTCAGCTTAAGAAGATCAGTTTATAAGATCACATAACTGAATATATCAACTATCTATGCCGAGGTTTATAGAAAGTCGGTCTTTCGAGTTATTAACACAAAAACTGTCTCTCCTCCTTAGAACAGGCAGAATACAGGCACATAACGAATGTTTTTTGTTCCAAAAAGAGATCGTAAATATTGGGCATTGGTCAGCGTTATTGGTAGAGGTGCTGAAAATAGCCGCAAATAACGTAATGGTTAGAAGTGGTTGACCAAGGCTTTCATCTCTCTGGGGCGGAAAATTAGCAATGAATTTGCTTGCGAGGATAAAATCGTTGACTTGACACATTATTAGGGCGGCGCAAGTCACTCTACTGGCCAGATATGCGTCCACACACCTCTATAGCGCCACGAATGGGATGGAAGCCATAGCGTGTTCCTAAGGGCTTAGTCAACGCTGGAAGACCTGTCCACTATTTCCAGCTTGTATAGAACACGCGGAGTTTCTTAAAGAACTTCGTAAGGTGGAACTTCCGAGAACAGTTTCTGCTTAAATAATATTTATTTCATGTATTATGAACGGTTTGCGTACTAACGGTGGACGATGCGGTGTGATTGATATTACCGGATGGAGAGAACTTGTGGCTAGCTGACGCCATATATATATGTGTGTATGTGTATGTACGTGTATGTGCGTACGCACATTGACGTGTATACATACCATTCTATGACTATTGAAACAGTCGAAATATCGTATTCTTAATCTAAATTTTGTAGTAATCTTTGAACAACTGTTGAAAGCAAACTTATCCAAAACGTGATGGCCAAATGAAAATTTGCAAGTTCTCTGAAGAAACCGCTTCCTATGTAGGGATTGTCTTTGGAATCTCAATGGTGTTTTGTTTGCAAAGTAGCGTAGCAGACACAAAGGCCTCATAATTAATCCATCCTAGTAACGGATACGCAGTGGTTTTCTCATAGGTTCCGTCTTATCGTTATAATGAGATGTTTCTTATTATTGAATTGCGAGCTGCAGCAGGGGTTCATTCATCGGGTAAAATAGTATGATAACTTAGATGTTTCCGTCCAGAAGCACTGCTACGAATAAACGAATACTAGGAAACCCTACTTGAAGAAACTTAGAGGAAAAGCAATGAGGCAAACTCCACAAGCACTCGTATCTGGCCGGGAGTAAACACATGGCGCAAAAGAACCACGCTGAATCCTTCACTCTAAAAAGCAGCATAAATAAGTGGTCCTATATGGATACTCTTCTCAATTCCCAACTCCATCCAAGCAATTTTTTACTCAGTTGAAATAAGTCGAAATTTTTTATCCAAAGCAATGCTTCGTAGCTACTACTGTTGATCCTCAGCAGAAAAATTAGCGCGCGGAACTTCACTTAACGCGATTCCAACATTTGCCCTAAGAGAACTAATGTTAGAGTTAACGAAGTTGCTGTGCATCAAGCGGTGGTTTGATATCGGGTTTTCTTGACGGCTGTACCTCATTCCAATAAAAAATGTTAGCGAAGAATATTTTTTTCTATGCAAACCGCATTACTGCTGTGGTTGAAACAGTGCGTGCAGCCGGAAATTCCATTCATTCCCAAAACGCTGGCGAGAATTCTTCGATTGCCAATACGAAACAAGTTCTCGTAATATATCCAACGACCGACTTTCTACTAACCTCGGCATTGATCATGTAATTCTTCGCGTTCTTCTTGAGCAAACGCGAGGTGTAATTTTTATTCTTTATTCACGAATAAGCTGACGTTTCGGCGGATTTCGTCTTCCTCAGAGCTTGCAGAGGTCAAATTGACAGCAATCTAATCGGCCAAAAACCTCCATAACCAAACCGAGAAAACGCTAAACCAAAATTTCAATCACATTGAACACAGAATAGCCTCTTTGCACACCCACCGGATTCTATGAGTCTTCCACTGAGTATGTTGCGTGGAGACCAACCGCACAGAATTCACATGGAAGCGTAATGTGCCCCTCC
>UYYA01005345.1:0-26275 GCA_900624975.1 Angiostrongylus costaricensis | reverse complement strand
ACAGATTTCTGCAATCAATAACCATAATCTAGTAAAGAAACAACGTTGCAATAGCATCAAAATCATTCTTCCTTCTCAATTAAGTGACCGTCTAGTCACACTATCTACACATGGCTTCCACCGTATAAATCTAATTGTTAGAAAATTTCACGGCGTGCAGGTTTCATTAGTCGACATGTAAACAATACAGTGAAGGAGCAAACAAGAAGTACATAAATTATCAGTAAGCTCAACGTGAACACATGAACAATAATGACAAGCCTATAGAGATCACCGGCTGGTTTCAATTGTTTTCGCGGGCTAGTCAGTACGCTGGAGCAGATTTGTCGATATGAGCACGTTTGTTTCATGGCAGACTTGTGCACACGAAATATAAAGTGCTAGAAAACCTTTCGTTTTCTGTTTCCTTCTTCAACAAACTTTATGATTTCAATTTGAATAAAGTGAAGAGTAGATGTTAGTTCTTCGCAGAAGTAGTGAAGCAATATGGAACAGAGGCGTTCTATATGGACTTGGAGAAGTTCTACAGAGGAGGCCTCACATTCTTCAAGGTCACCATTGGGGATTTCAGTACCAAGATTGGACCAAGAAGAACGTCCGAAGAACTTCTTATTGAGTCCCACAGGCTGGAGTGGAACGAACAGGGTGAACGGCTGTCCGAGTTTATCATGACGGCCAACAGCATCCATGGCCACTCGCCATTCCAGAAACCTCACCCTCAACAAAATTATACATGGAACCAGACCACCACTGACCACTGCCTTCTTCGTGCAAGACTATATTGAGAAGGAAGAATGATTTTGATGCTATTGCAACGTTGTTTCTTTACTAGATTATGGTTATTGATTGCAGAAATCTGTCATGAACCAAATTTGTGGTCAACAAGTGCATCGTCAGCAAGGTTCTCAAAAGCGAGCTAACAACAGTCGGTTTCTACTTTTCATGGGTTCCTTGGAAAACTTTATGATATATTCTAGGCTGTTTGTTTGAATTATATTGTAGATTCATTTTTTTCAGTGATATAGCATTCATTTTTGATATGGGTTATGTAAGGGCAGGTAACATCCACTGTAGTAGCATTTTCAGACCAGAAATTCCAACGTTTCATTGAAATTCCTATCGCATCTGTTGGCGCCGTTATTGGAAGAGAGGGAAAAACAATAAAACGTATCGAACGGTTAACAGAGGTAATGTGAAATAGTTCAGAGCTTAAATTGAAAAATATTCATATGTGGTCAATAACATTTTCAATGATGATTATGTACAGCAAATTGGAATGTGGTGGGAAATTCTTGGATTGGTGGTTCTCGGGGTTTGGGATGACTCGCGGTTGGATCAACTTTTTGTTCAGTGGCGGTGTGCCGTGGGTTTTTTGCACCCATAGGCCACTTTGTGCAACCACCCATTCAATATAAAAATATATATGTACATAGAAAAGAGCGTTAAGCATAGTTGTTTTGTAAATGCTCATAATGTTGAGTATGTTCTATGTATGTACACTGGTATCAAACAGAACTCAATTCACCTTCAGGCGTTCAGTGTCTGGTCATCCTATGTCCTAAGTTGCCATGAAGTTTGAGCATTGCTATACTGACAGCACTTGTAAAGGGATAGAATTTCGTTCGGAACGAATTAGCATGTTACATCAGAATCTGCATGGTTTAATTCTATATTTGATATTCCCTCTTCTTTACTAATTTCCCATCATTTTGGTTGCTGCAAAATGTCACTTGTGGGGAATCATTAAGACTTGAAGAATGAGGAGTGGTTGGTGTGTTGGATGGGAAGCACGATGAATATCTCAAACGCGACGTGGTCAGCGACTCCAAGGCAAATTTAATTTATGTGACTAAAGCTGCTTATTGATGATTTCTAAGCTTTTCATAAAGCTCTTTGCTGGCGGGAAAACATTAATATCTTCCGAACACCACATTCGAATTTTAGTAGTCTGTTGCTAGAAACACTAAGGAATTAACAGTAAGAGGGTGATGAAGTGCTGACCCAAGGTGTGATGTCATCTGCAGTTGCGACTGAATTCTAGTTGTTCTCAGATATTACAATGTGTTATCGTACTCCTACATGGTTTGGAAAGTGTTGATGATTTAAGCATGATGTTGTAAAAGTTGCATTCTTGTTTATTCTTCATATTTAGCTTTTTAAGCATATGGTAGTTATGTGAATTTCTAACTATTTAATCGGAATTGAGAATATAACCACAATGATACTGAAATATTTGTAAGACTTCGTCACCAGGCTATATTCGGCTTAGCTGAGAGAAAACCAAAGCAAGGGCCTTAGTGGTGCAGTGGATGATATCACGTAGGCCACCGGAAAGAATAACCGCAGGTTCTATTATAAACTAGGTTCCAAGTTCCGCAAATATCGCAGCATCATTGCGGCTGTGTTTGACATAATACTCTACAATGAAGAAATAATAGGTAGTAAATAAAAAGTTAGGAAGTAATGAAAATATCGAAGACAGTTTAACAGAATCAGTTTGGTATTTGAAGTGTAACTTTTTATTACTTAACACGTATCAATGTATATGCACTATTTTCAGACCAAGATCATGGTTGTGTATCCGCATGGCCCCAAGAGGTAAGTCTGTTTTTCGTTTCATAAATCGTTAAAGCTTCTCAAGACGGACTTTATGTTAGCATCGGAATTGATTGATAATTCGATGTTTTTTTAGATAAGCAGACACGAGTTTGTTTTTAAAGAATTTATTAGGATTTAACTGTTGACGTTTCGGCGGTTCGCCTTCTTCAGAGCCGTTTATTCGTTGTAAGTATTTCAGTTAGCTGGTGGATAGCAGCCGCACAGAGTAATAAATGGGCGAGGACACCTATTGTATCCTAATAAATTTTATAATAACAACCTCGTGTCTGCTTAATGAAGAAAAACATCGAGTTAAAGTTTCCCCGTGCAAAAAAGCTACACCTATTTCACAACTAATAAGGATTTGTTTTAGACGCGTGGTGACAAATCTGCCGTTCGAACCGCGTGCTGGTTCGGCATACCTACTCGTGTTGGCTCGTCATAAAAATGCCGTATGTTACCGTTTACATAACCGTATTCCTAAAAGCGTTTAGGAGCAAATAGATCAATCTCATGGAAATTCGCCTTGCACTCGACTTCATTCGCAATATCGTATAGATGGCTTTGTGCATACTTGGTCGACGCAGCAATTTGTTTCACCGAATAGATGTATAAAGTCAGCGGTCTGCGCTTTTTTTGTCTTGCTGTACAAGTTCGCCCTTCAATTTACTCATCGTAAACCGTTGAAAAGTTCATTTGGTCCAGGGCACGGAATCAAACTGATGACAATGTTTGTATCGTGGGGTATCTCTAATCACTGAGCTGCATGAGCTCGATACTGTGTTTACAGAATCATTAATAGCTCAGCTCAGGATAAGCTGAGAATTATCGGATAGGTATGATACCAATGCCCAATGTGAAGAGACTTCACACGATGCACGCTGGTCGAACGTATTGTTAAAGCTGACAAACACAACTGTCCTTACCATTCACTCGTTTTCCTCACAGGTCTGATTTTTGTAGTTCCGAATGAGCTTCCCTACTTAGAAACCAAATTTTTCCTGAAGAAATCTAGTCAGCAATTCGTTATAGGCGTGAATTTCGTACTCAAGGCACTTCACGAAGAATATTTTTTTTCCCGCGATTTCTTATTCTTAAATAGTTCCTTTTCATCGCGGCACACTTCAGAATTGACTTCGATTATGATTACCGAATGTTTTGCTCTGCAACGTATCTTTTTCATGACAAACATTGTCGTTAGTTACACATAGAATCGTTTTAGCACAAATAATGATAGGCGAGTGGGTACCAGTGCAGTGGTTATAGGTGTCCTGCAATGCACACGTGGTTTTCGGTTTGATTCCGCATAGCGTACTAACCAGATATCTCGAGCTCGGCAAATTGACCGCAGACTTCGCTGGAATGATTAAAAAAGAACACTGATTAGTTGTATCGACAGTCCACCAAGCTTTGTATACCAAATAGAGTCGAGTGGATGGTGCATCCATCAGGGATTGATCAGTTCTGCAGGCTTTGGGCATTAATAGCAATGTGCTCTACTTTTCTCTAGTTTGAACACAGCGTTTTGTTTAAGAGTTTTTCATACAGTAGTTTAGTATCATCACATTAAGGTTTATCAAGTGTGCAGCATTATTCGCCCTATGATGGTGCCGAATTCAAGCCACGTCTCGATTATATATTATAGCGAGGCGCTATTTTTGAAAGGTATGCTGATCCTTTCTACTTATTCACATTTTGGTCGGTGTATTTTACAGTGCTCTTACAGTAATTTGTGTACGTTCCTTATTTGTCTTTCTTTTAACCATTGTTCCCTTTTTTCAGTGAAAAATCCGGATTTTTTGCGTCAAATTATATCCCGCCACAGTGTCTCTGTTCAAGTATGCAATGAACTATTTTTTAAGCTCCTAGAGTATCTAAACTTAATAATTTTGCTGAGTTTCTAGATTACTGGTATTCCGTGTTGCTCGCTCTATAAAATGACGATAACTGGATCCGAAAACTCTGTTAAAATTTCAGCTGTAAGTTCATTTTAATCATTTCACTTTCACACAATTTACGTTTCGCCTATGAAAGAAAAACTTGCTTGAATTGTTTTTCTACCGCTATTTCTTTGCTACCAAATAGAGTTTTTGCAATATTTATTGCGTTATGTCTCTTGCTATTTAGAACCGTATCGTTTCCAAAATTCGTCCACAGGCACCTAAATTTGTGCTCTGTCATGTTCTTCCAGTGGTTATCCCGCCTCATATTGTCGGTACGGTACGACCACGCTTATCTTATTTTTTGTCCATATTTTCTTGGGCTTTTTTTTTNTTTTTTTTTGTGTTGGTTGTGATTACGGAAATTATATAGCCTTTGTGTTTTTCTAATGAATGGAAATATCAAGAAAATCGAAATGGTAGCCAGTCAATTCCATTGCATTTGGTTGTGAGATTGTCATTGTTGATCAAATGAATGCATGTTACAGGTCTAATCATGTACTGCTAACATTTCTGGATGATGACTACTTGTTCAAGAGATTTTTCATTTTTGTACAGTTTCGCCATTTTTCAAGTTTTCAGAGAGTTTTCTATTTTCCTCTTTCTTGTTTTCATAGTATTCTAACCAGTGTTGTTGTTTCAGATGCCTTAAAGGTTGTTTAAGGTTGCAATTTAACATTACTCTCTCTTCTTCCATTGTAAAAGTTTATGTGCGATGTTTTTCTCACAAAACTGTAACTACAGGTCTTTTCTTCCTACCCGAAGGGTTTTTTTTGGAACTCTTTTTTTCGTTCTTTTTTTCTTTTTTAGCGAGATGTTTCTCATGAGAGAACCTACTTTGCTTTAGACATTTGAAGTGCGAGTGCGATACGCTCCTATACATGAACTGGTAAATTGAGTGAATAACGTTGTATATGACTTTGGCAATAAAAAAGCCGCTTGCTATTTTTCACTTCTGATACTATCAGGTGCTTGGCGGCTCTTTGAAGTGTAGATGGCATTTGTTTGTTGATCTGTGTTGATCAGTGAAAAAAATCTGTTGAATTTCCTCTCTTGTATATAGAATTATATGGGCTGTTTAATTTCACCTAGTTCTCTTCCTTCTTTTTTAGATAAGTTCTTTAGTATTTGTTTCATGCATTTAATTCCAATCGTTAGTCAGTGTCCTTTCTCGTTCTTGCTACTGATCCTTTCCACATGCTCTAAATTCGTCATTTCAAAAACCAATATTGCAGTGTGGGAAGTGCTATTGTGGGAATATTTGATGCCCCTTCATGGTTTTTGATCAGAACCGATAAGGAATCGTCTAATATTGTCAAGCACGTAATAAAAGTTCTGTGAATTTCGATGTGTGGTGGCGTTCGCTTGTACTTTCGAAATGTTCATTTCAAGTGATTATTGGTACTTTAATTAAAGTTTCGTACAATTTCCTAACAACTACAACGAATGTAAGATAATGTTGCTTGGCCGTTGTATGATTCAATCGCTGTTCTTTGTAATACTGGGGTACTTTATTTCTGGAGTTATGACGTGGAAGAGATGAGGCAAGTGGGTGATTGCTTTATGCTAATTTACTTGTTTCATAAGGATTCGTCTTCTTTGCAATTCAGGAGCCGTTTATACGAGCCATATAGGTATTCCTCTGATATTCTCTCTGGAATGGATTATTCATTCTTTCAATGTTAGCACTGTTACTTCTAAAATCAAGCAAAGTGCTATGGAGAAGATCTTTTCTGATCTGCCTTCGGTCAGTTCATTGCGAAATATCTCTTTCGTTTACTTTAATCTCTTCAAAAACGTTGACTTTTCCAAGATGGCGGTGTGAGATACGTTCTGATCAGAAGCAAAACTGTTCAAACATTAACAAATAAGCGACCGGTTTCCGAAATTATCGAAAATCTGAGCCAGCGAGAGTAATACGCCTAAATATATCGCCGAGTTGGTCCCAGGTGGGTTCTACATTAAAAGTGGTATCAGTAAGGTACATTATTTAGTCAGCGATTGTTTTGTTACTAAATTGGGACGTGAGTAGTTGTATTAAGTAGGTGCCGTTTTTCATTAGTTCTCTTTTTTAGGATAATGGATGGTGGAAATGAAAGCTGCGTAGATGTTCGTATGCGAAACAGTGGTACGGAGCAAGTATGTTTATTTCCAAAGTTCAAACTATTCATGCTTTTCCTATTCATTTTTCAAGCTGGTGAAGCTTTCAGAAAACGAAGCACAAGAAGTTAGCAATTTTCTTGGAAATATTCTGTAGACCGTGTGAAGTAAACTTTCGAAATCGCACTTTTATGCAGCACGTTTTAATTATTGTTCTGAATATGTTCTCATCTATGGCATCTATGGCACGTATGCTTGCAAAGTGTGTAGTCGCCTTATTTTTACCGTGTTTTTTTGAACTTTTTTGTATATCCAGCTTTTAACGCAGGATAGGTTGTTTTATTTGGAAGAGTTTTATGAAGGTGGAACACTTCTGCTGGAAAAAAGCTGCAATGCGGGTTGGTGTTGGGATCTAAAAATGCACCAAACTTAGTCGGCGTTGTTAAGCCGTCGTTTTTTGTTGATGGTGAACCGTTTATTAAGCAGTATTAATTATTTTCTTTATCTTAATAACTTTGCAGTTATTATTCTATTTTTGCACTCTTGGGATATCGAAGGAATGTAAGATTGGCGTTGAACAGCGGAACACACTAAAGCGTTTGTAGCTGGGTGTGCTAAAGTTATGAGCTTATAATCATGTCGAGTTTTTTTTAGTACAAGTGTGATTTGCAATTATCAATACCTGAGGCTTATGTCGACCATTCAGAAGAACTGGTATCATGCGAATATGTGGTTATCGGACGGACGATAAATGCGAAAGTGTCTTTGGTCAGTTTTTGGTAAAGACGATGGTGTGCGGCGTCCTCTACTGACTTCGAGTTACCTCCTTAAGAAGATGAGATGCCGTATAGATTGTGAGAACTGTTCATTTTTATCCTGCCCAAATTTTTCAAGCTCACGAAGCTTTTAGGAAATGAAGCCCAAAGATTCAGTAATTTTGTTGGAATCTTTCTTGCGAAATATTCCATATCTCCGCATGAAATAAACTTTCGAAATCGTGATTTTATGCAGCTCGTTTTTAATTATTGTTGCAGTTATGCTCTAATTTACTAAATAAAAAAAATTAAAAAGGACAAAACTCTCGGCGTTGGTCAATCCCTGAGGGATGCGCCATGCATTCGACTTCATTAAGCATGGTTTGGAGGTGTTTAATTGCATTTCTGGCCTTTACAATGACTTGCCGTGGCCTACCGATATATCAATCCAGTGCTGCTACCTTCCCAGACAAGTTTGGTAAGTTTAATTAGAGTATTTGCTATACTATTTATAGTAGTAGCTTTTCCGCCTTTATTTTGTTTTTGACCCTTAAGATATTGAAGGAATGTTACGTTGGCTTTGATCAGCGGAACATATTAAAGCATTTGTAGCTGGGTGTGGTAAAGTTATGAGCTTAAAATCATGTCGAGTTCTTTTTTTTTTCAGCGCTAGTGTGATTAACAATCATCAACAGTTGTTACTTATATCGACCATGTGAAAGAACTGATATCATGCGAATATGTGATCATTGTGAAAGTCGGCTCTCTATGTAACCCAAGTTCCTTCATGCTTCCAAACCTGGTTAGTTTTTGCTTCGTGATTTATCTCGGCATCGTTATACTTGTTCTCATTTTGTTATCCATTGGCGTAAGGAAAAGAAATAACGCCGATGTTCCTGGTAATATTTTTGCATAGGAATATATTTATATTTACACGTTCGAACTTCAATACTAGTGACAAGTCTTTGACTTTTTCTCGCCTTTCTCTTCTCATTGTTTCAAATCACCACCCCGCCGTACTGGTACAAAAATAGTCAAAGGTGACAGACCTTTTTAAGCCACAAGGTCCGTCAACTGCAAACGGTGGTGACGACCTGAGGAAGGTTTTTGCTAGTCTGACTTCGAGAGAATCACAACGGCTCAGCGTGCAAAGCTCCATCCTTAGTACCACGCCCACTGCACGCTTCCGTTTAGACATTGGGCCGTGAGACAACTAATGAGTGGTGATCAAATCTTGAGTTGCACAGCGCATCATTTGAAATGGGCAAAACTAGCATGCTTTCGGCTCTGCATAGAGATTGCTTCTTGTTCTGCACCTATAGCACTAGAGCATTCTCTTCAGATGCCGATCTTTGTCCTCTTCTAGAGGCCGTTGAGCATATCAACTTTTGTGTAATCGCCGTACAAGAGAAGAAAAGCAGGAAGACCGACATACGCCACTTAGAATGATGGTGCCCTTGTAATTCATAAAAGAAAATTTCCGTTGCAAAAGGTCACAGGCGTTGGCTTTGTTGTGCACCCATCTAATTTCTATCTAATCACTCCATAAAATTTCCTATCTTTGGCAGTACGTCGTCTCCAATTTCTCACAAAAAAGCCAGTATCATCAGCTGCTATCCTAGCTGACGAACACGAACTGGACGCATTCTGCACTTAGTAGGAGAAAGAAATCGTTATCGAAAAATGCTTCTGTAAATTTGTTGTTGGAGATTTCAGTTCTAGATTAGGAACGGTCAACCAAAATGAATACGGAACAAGGGAATTCGGAATTGGAGATCGAAGGAAGAGTTGAAACTGTCTTGTAGCACCCTTATGCGTAGCACGTCTCATCGATGGGAGCTCATTTATCGAAAACGGAGAAAATCATCGATGGGTATGGGAATCTCCTAACGGCACGACTCATGCGGAGATCGACCACATTCTCACGAATAAAAATTAGTGCGTCTTTGACACCTCACTGGTACCTGGATTCTGCACGCAATCTGATCACAGCGTTTCTCGATCAGAAGATTTGATTCAGTCATTAGCTAAAAGTGAACTTCTGTAATTGTCCAAAAAAGGCGAAAGCAGTCGCGTATGACGAGGTTATTCTCGAAAAAATGCTATTTTTATATAACTGACCGATAAAGATAGACCCGACCGAGGACCACAAGCTGCTTGCCAATGGACTTAAAACGTGCGTCGAGCCCGCCTCATATACATAAAGTTTGGAACACATCTCTGTCTCCACTAAAGAGTTGCTAGAAAACGGAAGGAAGTGAAACTTACTCCTACTGTACCACGTCTAACGTGGCTGATAATAATTACCAACTGTAGGAGATCTTTGCAAGAGGATTTACATCGGTACGTGTAGAAAAAGTTATTGGAAGCCGCTCAAAAACGATCTTTTCTGGAGAAGCGCTGTCGGAAACTTTGTAACTATAACGTAACGTTTCATTATCCGCCTTATTGAGAAAAAGTAGGGTTAGCACTGCCTTCCGCTATGACATAGAATTGATGACGGAAAAGTTCTAGACCACTCTTGTCCAGCTCAAAACACCGTCTCAAACCGCTAAATCTCCACTAATAGAAAATCTCTCAGAATTTTACACCATGGAATTCGAGTTGCAATAGAAGGGTTGGAGAGAGGTGCAGCTCCAGTACCCGAGCTTCCCTCATATTGGAAGCCACAAATGACACCTCCTCGCAACCCATGTGACATCTTACCTTTCGAAGGAGAAAAGTCAAGGCCAGTGGAGGACGTCGCTCACGTTTATCCTGCCAAAAAAGAGTGGCCTAAAGAATTCTCGTATTTATCGTCCGATATGATTATACGTATACGTTATGATGGAAAAATCTCGGAGCTGAAAATGTGAGAATGGGGTCAGATGTTCTTTGTTTTCTTCACTACATCCTCAACACTTTTCAAAGGTCCCTTTGCCGTGTGCATCTTCCAGGTCAATTCTTGGCTAAGTTTATTCATCATGTTGATTTTCCGACCTAGACACACGTAGCTGAAACATTCGGAGGCATCGGTACATCGAGAACATCCTCCTTGTGAGATTAAAACGATGACGAATCTTTTGTTTCTACAGGCGTTATCACAGTGGTTAACATTCGTTCCATTTCGCTAATGCTTGATGTTATCAATGCGATATCATCAGCGAAGTGAAGACAGGGTAATTGTAAACGGTCAATTTCCACTCCTATGTTGTCCCATTCCAACGTTCGCATGGCGTTTTGGAGAGTGATAGTGGATGGTACCGCCATGGCAAACCGCACTTCTGAAGTCGAAGTTCATATCGTTGGTGATATTTTGGTTGCGACAATTTTCCGCCCTTGTTGCCCAGGACTTCCATTGCTAGTTCTATCCCATCTATGTCAAAAGCTTTTCGTAAATCGTCGAAAATGAGGTAGAACAGTCTTTTGTACTTTCGCGATACCTCTTTTGTGTGGATGTGGTTCGCCGTACCGGTTTCTTTTTGGAATCACTTGTCAATCCTGTTTACGATGACTAGAGCATAGAGCTCATAGAAGGTTGAAAGCAAGCAGCTTGTCGAATGGTTGTTGTCTCACTAAGGTCACGCCTTTTAACAATGACATAGTCTTGTTGGTCTTTCATTGAATGGGAAGAGTACATAATGTCAGATAACGCGAAGAGTCGAACCAGTTGATTGACGAGCTCTGGCGGAAGGATCTTTAAGTGTTCATGACTTTTGTGAACAGGCCAGGTTTTTCATGATTCTTCGCCGACCTGAAAACATGTCGAATATCGGAATGGAACCCGATAGGACGGTGCATCCATCCTTCTTTATTCCATGTGAGGGACAGGAGCTCATGCCTATAGAGGTGATCCGAGTAGTAATTACGAATGATTTTTTCCATTGACTTTTTTGGACGCTGTAGTTGTTTTTTTACGAAAGTCGGTTTGCAACCATATTGGTTTTGTGCTTGGCGAAACTACGGTGAGCTTTGCGAATACTTTTCCCAGTCTCTGTGGCTTTGACAATAATTGCTGCTCTTCCTTCTTTAAGATTTTTTTTGTTTCGTCACCTGTGTGCATTGTTCTCGAAATTCCGATATCAATGGGCCGTTGACCGTGGCTAGTACGGCTCCACGCCATCGTATTATCTCGAACGTTTCAGAAAAAAGTCGCCCCTTGGTCACTACCGAACTCTGTGCTTTCATTGCGCTAACTGGAAGATGTCGAATGAGTGAACCGTATTCCTGATCGATGTTATCGATAACGGCGTCTTCTAAGAGCTGGTAATTAACTGAATAAATCCTTTTTTGTTGGCTTTGAGATTTCACTTTTTTTTTAATTTAGCGGCTTTTTTTTTCTCTTTTCTGCTCACTTCCAAAACTTGCACGTAAAAGATGGAGTGTGGTCCCGTGCAGAATTTCGCGATCCCATCGACATCGGTTAGGCAAAACCTTCGATTTACTATGATGTTGTCTATTTCGTTATTGCACTTACCATTGGAAAACTCCCAGTTCTAGCGTTGATTGTGCGGCTGTAGGCATTGCGAGTTACCGTGAATGGTCTTGGATGCCACGATAAGCTCAGACATCCGATCACCCTGCCGTTCCGTTCTAGCCCGTGGTTCTCAATGTGATGTGCTTCACACTTTTTTTTGGATCTAGTCTTAGTTATACCTTTTTATTTTCTGCCTACTATAATTTCGCGGCAGGGTACTAAGCGGAATACAACCACAACGTTGCTGAGATATTTGCAAAACTCTGGACCGCAGGTGTCTACGGTGGGGAACGAACGCGCTATTATCCTTTTCGGGGAGTAGCGCGTTCACCACCACACCATGCGGGTGCTTTGTTTCGCCTGTCTCTCAGCTATTTCTATCGATCTTTGCCACAGCAATCACCCGTCAGCGGGAATGAGTCTAGTCTTAGTGTTAAAATCTCCAATGACCACCTTAAACAATTTACGGTGTTCTCTGTAGAATGTAGAACTTGTCAAACTCAATGTAGAACGTTTCGACTTAGCACCTTTTCCTTACTCGTCCTACTCAACGCCGCAACGTCAGCTGCCCTCTATGGATCAGAGAAATGAGGCTCGTTTGTTTATTACTGTGTTTAGCTTACGATAACCATGCATAGATTTTTGAACTCTGAACGTGGAGCACGGTGTACTCACGAGTACCTTGCAATTCTCTTCCTGAGTGGGCGGAGAGCTTATTTCATGGAGGCGTCTCCCAAGAGCCTCCCGTACACTTCGAGTACACTTCCCAGGTTGCGAGCTTTTGACAGAAGTGACTCGTGAAATAGAATCCGCCCATATCCGACGTATTTGTATTGAAAGACATGCTTACCTCTCTTTTGAATTATTGTCTTGAAATAGTCCTTAAGCATCTCCTAACTTCTATTATGTCATTCTTCTATCAAAGAACGCGATAAATTTTATTAGGATGCTTACAACGGCGACGCCGAAATTTAAACACTGTTGCCAGGTGTTTACTTCTTCTGCAGTGTTTACAAGGCCTTCGTTCTTACCAATAGCTGTTGTTTACATTTATTATGTCTAAAAATAAACCATCCACAAGAACAAAGACATGCGAAATAACGTCATTACTATTTTTTTTGGTATGTTTCACTTCTACACTGCGCCATGTCATAAGTTATCAATAGACAGTTGGTTATGGGTTATTGTTAAGCTTTTTAAGGGATGAAAGCTGGCAAAAACTATTGCTAATAATCCGAATGTCGCAAAACAGTTGATGGATTTTCGAGAATTATCTGACGAATTGATCACCACGCTCATGGCCCACCAAAGCTTCCAACCTTCCGTAGTTGACAAATTAGTACCAACCAGACTTGCCTTGGAGGACAGCAACAATGGCTCGATACATCGGTGGCCTACCGCGAGTCATTTTAAAGACCGGATATGCATTCAATCACATCCAAACGATGTTTAATGAAGTCGAATGCATTGCGCATCCCTCAAGGATTGGGCAACGCTCTGAGCTTTGTCCTTCTTTATCTGACACTTTCATAGTGGTCACGACTAGATTGAAACAACTGTTGATTCTAGAATGCGAATGTTTTTTACGCCAAACATGTCGAATAACAAAACACATGGTTTTACCTTCAGCGAGGGTAACTCGGCTCTGACTGATAACGATTTCATAAATCTCGCACATTTTGTTATTTATCCAATTACCATCACGCATCCATTGTTTTCAGCTTCTCACATCTTTGCACATACATCTTTTATACATCAGAATTCACTTGTTATGGATGGAAATCGTCAGCAGTGGATCGATATCCAATGTCGAAGATTAGAAACTGGATAGATCAGCAGATGTTATTATATTTTGGGAACGCTGAGATCGATCTTCATCCTTGCATGAATTGGCGGCATGAATGCTGCTTGCGTGCGGAAGGGCTTGTATGGTTGTTGAAATTGTCTCCTTGAAAGAATGTAGGGAAGGTAATGAACGTCTTGAAAAACTATGCAGTTTTTCTATGCTGATCATTGTTCTCGGCGTTTAATTATTCTTACAATTTTTTTTCGTTAAGCAGCAATTCAAGTTTGCCCGGTTAGGATGTGCTACAGAAATTGTGTCTGATAAATCGCTTGTGATCGCATTCTAAGGTCTCGGTAACTAAGAGTTTTCTTCTTCAATTTTTTCGTTATATTCTCTTTTTTGTTCCTCTTGCTATCTTAAAGTGATAGTTTATTGCAAAGCTTTCATTACTGCATGTGCAACTGTGGTTTAAGGTGGGCCAAGTTAGAGCACATGTAGAAGCGTTGGTAATCGTTATACTTGTCAATTAATATAGTTTGCTTCTTGCCACGGAGTATCCTTTTCTTTATTATGAAATCAATATTTTGCTACATTGTATTTGCATCGATTGTTTCCTTATGTTGCGTAGTTGATTCTTTGCTTGTATGCATACCGATTGAATCACCATGAATTGGCTAGACAGGTCTTTTGTTGACAGCTTACCGACGAGTAAGGAGTCTGTCGTAACGATTTGATAGTTAACCGACAGTATTAGACAGATCAGTCACTCATGATGAGAAGGACTTAGTGTGAACTTACACAGAGCTTCTTCATACGATCGTTTTGCCATCGACAAGTAGCGAAGGCGTGTAAAATGTCTACAGGTGGTGCATATTTGTTCAGATCATCTGTATCAGTTGACGAGTGAATCGGCTAGGCTACAACAAACTTCTCATATTCTTTCTCGCATGCAAGAGTTGCTCAGTGTGTCATATTCTCTTTGGAAATGCCCTAAGCATCACATTCTTCTTCTTCTTCTTCATATTTTATACTGTCAGGGCGACGATTTTCTTACTGTGTGCTCATATTCTGTTAGACCTAGTCGCTAACGGTTTTTGCCCACAGGTTGACGTTGAGAGGCATCGACATGTCTGACGCTCCTTACTTTCGGCGTTTGTCGAACACCAATGGTTTAAATACGGAAAAATCCTTATGTCTTCTTTGTGGGCGGGGCAAGGTTGTTGATACAATATTTGTTTCTGGTTAACGTTTTTGTGGGTTTCATCTTCTACGAAAGCTGGAAAAGGTGCAATTGATACGCAGTCCACACGGTAAAATACTTTACCCTATGATTGCTCCCTACATTTGGCATTTTTAATGTCAACGTCTTGAAAATATTTGGTAAAGTATGTTGTTTACCAAGAAAATTTTTCCTGGGTTCTAAATAAGGGGAAATCTGTTAGTTGGCATGTGTGAATTAAATAATGTAATGTACTAACCAGGGGCGCGTGTGGCGAAGTGGTTTGAAGCGCCACTGCGACACACACCTGGAATCGATCCCCGCACCCGTGGTCCACCAAGTCTTCCATCTTTCCGGGTTTGGCAAATTGGTACCAGACTTGTCTGGGAGGTTAGCAGCACTGGCTCGATACATCGGTATTCCACCGCGAGTCGTCGTAAAGGCCAGATATGTATTCAATCACCTCCAGCGATACCTAATGAAGTCGAATGCATTGCGCATCTTTCAGGGAGGGATTGATCAACGCCGAGAACTTTATCCTTGTATGCCCCGCTTGATGTCTTCGGCTAGAGTTTTGATGTTCGATACAGTAGAATGTGCAGCTCCGAAATGACTAGGAATCTTTCCAAAGCTAATAGATTCGAGGTGAAAATGTCTCGCACTGCTGCCGGTCAATTCAGTAGTAGTTCAAAAATTGCGAAATGTTTGATAAAGAAAGTCTTGTGTTTTCTTGGCCATGCAATAGGAAAAGTTTTGCACACCATTTTATGCTGTGCGCTGTCCGAAGCAATCAGTGTTTGAAAAGTGATCAGCGAAATCTGCATTACTAGAATCCGCACAATTTTTTCACAACTTTTCAATTTTAACACTGTCTTCCTCCAGTGGCCCTTCGCCGCAATTTGAGCAGAAACACTTGAATCCAATCTTGTCCAGCTTGTCATAGTTGCCATATTTCAGCAAACTATGTGCTCAGCTACTTAAAACCGAAGACAATTGGGGCGACACATCGACGAACGCTTTTTCGCTTTTAGAGTCAGCCATCCACTCTTGCTGACATAGATATTCTTGCTCACCTTTTAGTTTTCTTGTTGCAAATCCAAGGAACCACTTTCTTATAACTTCGACATTGATCAATAATTCACTGTTTTCTTTATGATCAAACACGACATTGTTAACATCAACATTCAGTGCATTACTTTAAACTGACCACACTGTCTTTATCGGCATACTGCTTGCTCAAATGGTTTTACCTTGTCCAAGATCTTCGAAATGTGCAAAAGATAATCCTCATGAGCACACCTTGTACAGTATACTCAACAAGCATATTGCACCAGAGTTACGAAAAACCCTTCGATCACCTTTCTTGTGTAGGATGGCCCAACGCCACCTCCTTCACTGTTCGGCGATTTCTTCTTTTTGACGGCAAGATATGTTGTTTGTGGCTTTCTGCTCTAAGGA
Source organism: Angiostrongylus costaricensis (assembly GCA_900624975.1). Lineage (NCBI taxonomy): Eukaryota > Metazoa > Nematoda > Chromadorea > Rhabditida > Metastrongylidae > Angiostrongylus > Angiostrongylus costaricensis. The sequence goes on along the minus strand of UYYA01005345.1, from coordinate 9,963 downwards.
AATTTGCGGTGATATTATCGCATCCTGCAGCTGTGCCTCTCTTCACTCTTTCCATCATAACTCACATTTCAGGAGATAAAATCCTAAGCGGTTTTTCACGAGCGAGTTCGAGACTGGAGTCGTGGAGAGAAAGAATTCATGGTCCGAGACGGGGTCGCGGAGATAAAAAAAAATTGATGAAAAATTTTTCCGTTTGTACTTCAATGTGAAAGAATGATGGATCCATCTTCGATCGTCAGTGCCGATAGCGGAACATTGTAGTCGCTATAATACAGACGGCATTTCTTCAGACCAAATCGTTTTTGAGTTTTTTGCAAAATGTTCTCCTGCTTATCTCAATGTAGATCTTTTAGAGCAATTCCTTAATAGTAATGAGGATGCGGTCCGAAGTTTTTGTGTGAGGAGCTGAGGAGAGTTCAGCACAAGTTTTAAGTCCATCGACAAGCAGCTTGTGTTCATCGGTCGGGTCTTCTTTATTTGTTAGTCATATGAGGAATGGAATTTGTTAAGATTATCCTCGCCACGACTATTCGCTTTTTCGTTGACAGTGGCAGCAAATCTTTTCACCTCATGGCTAAAGGGATTCCTCGTACAAAAAACAAGGCGGTGATAAAATCTAGCACATATTCCACCGAGATGTCAAGGGGGCATCATTTTCAGTTTATATGGATGTGCTCGCTCTCAGTATGAGTCGTGTCGCAAACAGCAAGATTAGCATGGAGATAAAATGCATATTCCTGCAACTATTCCGTAACGACAACCAAAATAACCAATTTGAAGTTTCAAAGAACCTCGTCTACTTCAATATGCGATAAGAGTGAACGAAATACGGCGTACCTGCTGTCTTCTGCTCTGATTGTTCCCATTGCAGTTGGTTTGATGGCATTCGGGTAACCAAGTTCTCGAAAAACAGCCGACACTTGCGTAAATTAGGTGAATTTTCATAATTAAGCAACAACTGTGTGTCGTGTCTATGTTTGAATTTTATGCTGCATGTGGTAAAGTAAATAGATAATAGGAAAGTGATTTGCCAATTTTTGGAATACAAACTCTACTAAATCTTATTGATGAGATCACACTCTGTGGTTTGATGAAACCACAGGATTTCGAGTGCCGAATACCTTGTAGTTGACAACAGAGCATAATTTTCTGGAGTCACTTCAAGTGTATGAGCTGCTGAGATTGGAATTTCAGATTTGTCTTTCGAAATCAAAATAAGTCCGAATATTGCGGTCAATCACCGATAGTTTTCTCACCCTCTCATAAGACACTCTCTACATATTCACCCCGCATTTTCGAATAACTACCTGGAAAAAAACCTGTTTGCACTTAAACACTACAAACCACAAGAGTCGTGCAATGCTGAGCTACAGTAAGTGAAAATTAACTTAGCACAAACCGTTCTTCTTCGTTCAAGACTAGGATAACATCACGTCGTTTATATGCACATCAAATTTTCCTCAGTTACTGCCTACCTTATCTCGACCACTTTGGGTTTTGAAGAATTAGCATGCAAGTATATCTACAATATTCTTCAATGGGTCACACGCCAGGCACTACAAAGCCAAAAGTCGCTCTAATCTTTGAGGCTATGGGTTGCTCCATCTTTTGCAATCGCTGCGACGAATCGTACTGGAAAGAGCGGATTCATCATATACAGCAATGGAACGGCAGAGCAAAGTTTCTTCTATAGGAATGTCAAGGTTCAAACTCTGAAAAAACGGTAAAACTTTAGCGAGTAAAAATTATGAGAACAATCGAAAAATTGCATAGCCCATGTGAAGCCATAATTTTTGACATGCAGCTCATAGGTATCTCAGCTTCAATAACTACTCCGAGTTTTAGTTACTCTATGAAATGTGTGTACCTGTGAGCAAAATAATTGCCGATTTCTTTCCCTTTCTTTTTCCTTTCGTCGTACAAATGAGTTGGATATGTCCGAAAACCTTCGGAAAGGTGAACAGGAGAGTGTAAGGGCACAGCATATGCAAAACCGAATTTTTTAAAAACACCTCGAAAAGACGACTTTTAGAGCGAAAGGATGGTTGTTTATTTGTTTATAGTGTGGTCAGTGTGACCTCTATAGGCATAACAACGTGTGCTGTGGAAAATTAGGCGGTCGTCATGTAAATCATGTTTGTACTTTAAAAATACGTAATTAATAGTGATAAGACAATATTTTCCGTGAAATACTTTCTGCCTTTCATTTCAACATGTCTCATATTAAACTTATTTGTATGATCCTATAAACTGATATTATAGAGCTGGTGCGAAGTTGGCGTAGGTCTTCGTTGTCGTTATCGTCGTTGTTGTTGTCGCTGTTGGTGTTATTCGTCGGTGACTGACCTTTCGGTGATTTCGCTTTCCTCAGAGCCGTGATGTTACGAGTGGGACTCATGCGATTTTTGTCTTATATTAATTAGATGTTTGTCTCTGCACTTATCACTCCCGTCACTAATCTATTGTGCCTCGAGTTGCTTGACGTAAGGTACACATGTTCCCTCTTCATTGATACTTTTTAAAATATTTGAAACGGTTACGTCACTTGGTGGCTCGACCCTGCGACATTCGCCATGCGCTTGGATGTAACCACACTGCATAGGACTGTCATCTGTTTACAGGCGTCGGGCGAAGATCACCACCGCCTTCCTTACCATTTTGCTCTCTTGCTTAATCTCCTTCGCTCACCTCTTTTGCGATTGAAAGAAAAAAACAAAAGCTCTAGGCGTTGATCGATCCCTGAACTATGCGCTATACATTAGACTTCATCAAGCATCGTAAAAGGTGAATGGGTGCATATCTGGCCTACAAAACGAAATGCAGTACCCTACCAATGTATCGAGCCAGTGCTGCTATCCTCCAACACAAGCCTGGTACCAATTTGCCGACCCCGGAGGGGCGGAAGGCTTGACGAGCATGTGGCGCCAGGATCGGTCCCATGTGTATAACAGGGCGCCTCCGGCCACTGCCCCACACGCACCCCTTCGATTCTCTTCGGATAGAATAATGCTTATTAAGTCATACACATCGCTAGTGTAGCGGAGTAGTTAGAGGCGCTCTGCAGTACACATGGGATCGAACTTTGCGCCACACGCACCCTACGCCCTCCATCTTTTCTGCGTCGGCAAGTTGGTTTGAGACTTGTGTGAAAAGATAGCAGCATTGTCTCGATATACATTGGTAGGGTATCGCATGTCTTTGTGTAGGCCACATATGCATCCGATTACTCCTTGATGAAGTCTAATGCATGCCGCATTTCTCAGTGATTGATCAACGCCGAAGACACTTTCTATCTTCTAATTCGCACATTCTGTATGATCGACATATTATAGTCATCGTCAGTTATTATCCAACTGTTGCGCTCTGTTAATCTAGTAACTGTTTCTAGTAGTTCCACCCTCTATAAGCCTCCAGTGAAAGTCATCTTTACAATATCAATTCATTCATTCATATATTTTTACACTTTCATTGTGCACAAACTCGTCGATCTCTCGTAATCTATTCGTGTGGCTACCGAAATACCTTGCGTATTACCTTGCCACTTCGTTGTATCATTTTCTTCGTTGCTACTGCAGCCACCTCGCCACTGGGACGTTCTGGCACAGTGACCACGGTAACACTTCACATGTTGAGCTCACGACATTGTTGTAGACATATTTGTACTTTCACATAAACAGTGTTTTTATTTACATGTTCATGCTTCCACGAATTTGTTGGATAATGATCTGCTTCATTGCCAGTGGAACATTTTATGTACAATACTTATGTCCATTGAACTGCTTTAATTTGTAATTTGTAGTGCGCTCATTTCGACATCACTGTGCTATTGTTTTGTAAATATTGGTCATATAAACAGTTCAAATATCCATTTTTGTGACTTGGTGTGTTTCGGCAAATCAAGAAGAGCAGCATGGCAAAGTCATTGCACAACAACGAAACCTTGACGACAGTTGATAGTACAACAGTAACGAAACCAAACGAACATAGCCTATGCAAATAGCCTATGCAAATAAGAAAGATTACTTGAAGAACACTAAACAATGACAGTAAAGATGGAGATTTGTGAAGTGTGTCAAGAAATTCAGAATTGCGCCTATCCCAACAATGTTCACTTTTGCACAACAATTCACTTCTAACGAATATACAACAGCGATTATTGACAAAGTAAATCGGTTGACCGCATAGGCGCAACTGCATTATCTTAATGTTAGACGTTATAGAATGTGTTGACGTGCTATGATCCCTCTTCCAGCATAGTACAGTTACCGCTCTATGACAAAACCTGATTTGCACCTCATTCCATTTACAAACTCGTGTAAACTAAACGGTTTCTTTCACCCTTATAAGCGCAGCACGTTGTTTCGACCAACAGTTTAAAATGGGTTCGAACCTTGCTGGGCGGTTAGGGGAATAATAATAGGCGGTAACTCAGCCGGAACTGAAGATGTCAACAATGCTGATAATTTGTTCGTCTACAAGTTGCACGATACACTTGAGTGCTGGAATAACGTTCGAATGAACATCCTCCCGCTTTTTTTTTTCTGTAACGGAATTCTTGGAAGAAACTGAAGGAGCTGGGACTACAACAGTAGCAAACTGACTGTAAATCAAGGACCACTCATCAATTGCATTCATTTCGATCTTATTTTCTTATTTTAGGAGCGCCTATTCTACCTATCGTTGTGGAATCGACGCGTAGTATATTGAGAGTGTTCTTTTGCTGCACTAAATTAAGCGAAGAAACAAATTTATTGCACTGGAATTGTGCGACGTTAATTTCTAAAAATGAACATATTCAATAGTCAAAGGAATACAAAGATGTAGTTGCAATTCGATAATGTTCAATAGTGATTCTTATGAGAGACGGCCTTGCTGTGTCTCCGCAGACGTCTTTGACATGGATGGGTAACGCTAATGGCTATGGACTCGGAAGTCATGTCTAGTGTGGATTTGATTACGCCAACACCAAGTGGCAGCGATTCGTTTGCTACTCGTTTGTACGACGACAGTGTCGGTTGTATAGTAAATAACGGCTGGAAATGGTAATATAAATATGAATTATGCAAAGACTATAGCAAAGACTGTAGAAATCTAACCATTCTCTTTCTAGTTCACTGAATATAGTTCACTGCGAAACATAAAGGAATGCCACAAAGAGGGGGAAGGCTCAGAAACCATCCACATCTCCAAAAACAGAAATTATGCACGTGGAAAAGTTTTCAGAAGGACTAAGTATTACAATGCAATTCCTTCAGAATTACTGCAAATTCACCACAGCCAAAATGAGAAATGTGTAGAGCGCATAGTCTCTAGAGATACTAGTCTCTCTAGTAGTCTCTAGAGATACTTCATGCCGCATTGGCTTGGAAATCAAGATCACTAATAGGAAACCCGACCTAGATATGCAAGTCGCTATCCAACGGCATGCCCAACATTGTTGAAATGATAAGATAACGCAGTTACTCGACACTGGCCAACCAACTTGCATTAATGGTCCGTTATTTTACTTTTCTGAACACATTTTTTGAATATGTTGCATTTTAACATTTATTGCCAGCGGTGAAGAAATAGCAAGAACGATGAAAGCCCATGCTACCAACAAAACCAAAATCAAGCCAACAAGAATATTTGATTCTTTCACATACGATTTTCAGTGAATGAAACCAGTTTTGGCCTTGATCTTCCTTCAAAAAATACTTGCTTCACAAAAAATCCAGATATTTTGATAGAAGACACAGATTTCTTGTTTCCTCTTTCGTACAAACTGTTCCATTTTTTCACCCTCTCGTTGTTGGCTGACGTAGTACTAAGTAGCTCCATAATGATCGCGACATGTGCAACTGTCGAAGCACAAAATTCGTCAGAGATAATAGATCGAAAAAATCCTTTCTGTAAGAACAAATCATGCCTAAGCTTACAACCAACCGTTTTTCTTGATGAACAAACACGAGGTTTTATCATTAATGGAACAGACTTGGCCACTGTTCTGGTGCTGTTGTCCTTAAACTACTGCAAAAATTGTTGCGATTTCGGATTGTGGGCTTTACACCACTAATTTAAAAACAGGTCCTAGTCATAATTTTGTTAATTGAAGTACCACCTATAAGAATCTAAAGATTTTAACAACTATAATACTGAGATATTTGCAAAATCTCCAGACCGCAGGTGTCTGCGATGGGAAACGAACGCGGTATTGTCCTTTCCGGAGAGTAGCGCATTCACCACCACACCATGCGGGACCTTCGTTTCGCCTGTCTCTCAGCTAGTTCTATCGATCTTTTGCCATTAGCATACACCCGCCAACGGGATTGATCTGGGTGGCCCAAATCGGCAACGAACGCAGTTAAGTGGCAAAAGATCGATAGAGCTAGCTGAGAGACATACAAGACGAAGGACCCGGATGGTGTGGTGGTGAAGTGCGCTACTACCCGGTAAGGACAATAGCGCGTTCGTTCTCCACCGCATAACCCTGCGGTCCGGAGTTTTGCAAATATCTCAGCATAATTGAAGTTATATCTCACAATGTATACCCTGCCGTTAAAAAGAGTAGGCAGTAAATAATACGTTTAATTGTGATTATGTGTGACAGAATTTTACGCTTTGCTTGGAAACCTTGATATCATATTCTGTCATAGGTTGGACGTCAGCGATCCACGGTAGATGCTCACCAGAAAGCTAACAGAGCGAAAGTTAAGGTGTAAATATTGTTTAAACACGTTTGAAAACTGTGTTGCCATTTCAGTAGCTTTCTTAGTAGCTATCATTAGTTGAGAAGCACATTTTGAAAAGTGAAATGGAACTGTTCGGCTAACCTCATCGAATATTAAGACTTCTGGTGATTCGAAGAAGAGAGTCACATTTGAACGCGACAAGGATATCGGTAGAAGCGAACAGAAAAAGGTGTCACCTAATGAGATGGAAAGCCATTGTGACAATCTCGACTCTAGTTCTACTCCTGTATCGGCACGTTTTCTCTGAGAAAATGGGAAATAAAGCCTTTTATGATTGAATACAAATTTCACGTGACGTTTTCTGGTTTATTGAAGGTCCTTAGGGAACATCATTGTTTTTCCCTCCTTATTGTCTTTTGCGTTTATTCCAGATTTTCCTTCAATTTTTCTAACCCCAAATTTCAATATTTTTCTCTGTTTCATCGTTTTCCTTTGGGTTTAGTAGTGAGCTGGTTGTGGTACCCTTAAAGCGATCTAGCAGAGATGTTTATGTGCAAGTCGGTTTCTATCGAAATCCGACATTTATTATTCTGGACATTCAGTTTACCGTGGATCAGTTCATAAGAGCACGTAAATAAGTATGTCGATTGGTCATCCCAACGCTCATGGAAAGTCCGATCTTTTGAGACTTTACAGATTATCTGGTTTCCAAAATCACTGCTTTTGTAATCGTATCCATATTGTTCTTGATTGCGTATACGGGCCACGAACAAAAAATACTTACAACGCGAACATACTCCTTGCCGTCTTTTTTCACTGTGTGCTCGCACGTCTCCGCCTTTAATTCTCCGTTTTCTGTTATGCAGAGATGTGCTTTTTCAGAATGAACGCCCTAAATGAGATCAAATGTTCTCTAAAGTTTATTTTATTGTTAGATGTTAGAACATTCTATTCACTTCACCTACCTACCACCAGCTGTTTACGCATGACGTCGTGAGTTATGAATTCTAGCTTCGTAAACACAAGCATGCATTGTACCTTGTGCAATATGCAATCCTGGTCCTAGATCTGCGTTGTCAGGTTTCCTAGGTTTGTCACTGTTTTTGAGTCATATTTTGACCGTAGCAAAAGCCAGTAGTTTACGAGTAAATCATCCATATCCTAAAAACGCAATCCTTGAGAGTTATCAACTCGTAAGGAAAAAATTCTATGATAATAAATGGCTCATCAGCTCACCACGTACAAGAAATGTGTCAATACTTCCTTTAACTACAGAATGTGGCCATAAGATACTGTAAGTAAGTTATTTAACAAGTCACTGTTTTATTCTTCCATGTCCTCAATGACGAAATTGGTTCAACATTGGCCGATGTTTCGGCGGTTTCGCCCTTTTCCTAGCCTGGTGTCAAATTGCCACGCAATCTAACCAGCCAAATACTTTCGTAACACGAACACAAAGGTTCCAATACAAAAGTTCATTCGCATAGTGAAGAGTTTTGTTTTTTAAATTTCCAATTATTGTTGAAAACGAATTGCACAGAGTCCTGCATGAGTGAGCAATGCGACTGGTCCAAATTGAAAAATCAGCCTGAGGTGTGGCGTGGGCTCACTCATGACCTCAGGGCTCTCCACCTCGGTTCATTTTTGAATTTTTGGAATTTGCCCGCAACGAAGCAAGAGTTTCTCGCTCTTATGCTTTAGATTCCTATGCGAGGATGATGACTTCGAAACACTCCTCCTCAAGCTCTTTGTTGTGAACCTAGAGTGGTCTAGCTATTTCATCAAGGCATTATTCCTCGCATGCTCTATACGAACTCAGTTACATTGTCCCGCACTCGCGCAATCACCATCTCTACCGTGAGTGCGAATTATGGATTTCATCGTTGTGCACTGACACTCATACAAACCGTCGCAAACGAACTATCGACGATAAGTGCTCAGAGGTTTTCCAGTAAGAGCTTCCGACGTCTATAGAGCTGCTTTTTGAAGCATCGCTTCGTAGCTGTGCTTAATTCGTCACTGATATAGGGTAGATTAAACGGAAACTTTTTCTTTTAGTGGACTTGTTCTATCGGCAAGTGGTTCTTTTCTCTAACGATATCCGAAGCAGCTATCGTTTCGTATCCCTTGGCGATGGTTGTCATGNCGATCTTTTGAGACTTTACAGATTATCTGGTTTCCAAAATCACTGCTTTTGTAATCGTATCCATATTGTTCTTGATTGCGTATACGGGCCACGAACAAAAAATACTTACAACGCGAACATACTCCTTGCCGTCTTTTTTCACTGTGTGCTTGCACGTCTCCGCCTTTAATTCTCCGTTTTCTGTTATGCAGAGATGTGCTTTTTCAGAATGAACGCCCTAAATGAGATCAAATGTTCTCTAAAGTTTATTTTATTGTTAGATGTTAGAACATTCTATTCACTTCACCTACCTACCACCAGCTGTTTACGCATGACGTCATGAGTTATGAATTATAGCTTCGTAAACACAAGCATGCATTGTACCTCGTGCAATATGCAATCGGTCCCGTCACCAATACTCTTCCAAGCTCAACGTCTTTGTTAAAGACATCATTCCCTGGTTCTAGAACTGCGTTGTCATCAGGTTTTCTAGGTTTCTCACTGTTTTTGAGTCATATTATGACCGTAGCAAAAGCCAGTAGTTTACGAGTAAACCATCCATATCCCAAAAACACAATCCTTGAGAGTTATCAACTCGTAAGGGAAAAATTCTATGATAATAAATGGCTCATCAGCTCTCCACGTACAAGAAATGTGTCAATACTTCCTTTAACTACAGAATGTGGCCATAAGATACTGTAAGTAAGTTATTTAACAAGTCACTGTTTTATTCTTCCATGTCGTCAATGACGAAATTGGTTCAACATTGGCCGACGTTTCGGCGGTTTCGCCCTTTTCCTAGCCTGGTGTCAAATTGCCACGCAATCTAACCAGCCAAATACTTTCGTAACACGAACACAAAGGTTCCAATACAAAAGTTCATTCGCATAGTGAAGAGTTTTGTTTTTTAAATTTCCAATTATTGTTGAAAACGAATTGCACAGAGTCCTGCATGGATGAGCCATGTGACTGGTCCAAATTGAAAAATCAGCCTGAGGTATGGCGTGGGGACACTCGTGACTTCAAAGCTGTCCAACTCGGTTCATTTTTGAATTTTTGGAATTTGCCCGCAACGAAGCAAGAGTTCCTCGCTCTTATGCTTTAGATTCCTATGCGAGGATGATGACTTCGAAACACTCCTCCTCAAGCTCTTTGTTGTGAACCTAG
>UYYA01005344.1:13846-26281 GCA_900624975.1 Angiostrongylus costaricensis | reverse complement strand
GCCGAGTGAGTTGCTATCAACTTGACCTTTCCAGGCTCTGAAGAAGGCGAAATTCGCCGAAACGTCAGCTTAATCGTGAACAACGAACAATAACACCTCGCGTTTGCTCAAAAAAATACGAACAAAATCACTTGATCAATGCCGAGGTTAATAGAAAGTCGGTCGTGGCAGTTTGGTTATTATAATTATTACTATTAAAGAAAGGATAATAGCGTGTTCGATCCCCACCGCGGACACTTGCGGTCCGGAGTTTTGCAAATATCTCAGCATCGTGGTGGTTGTATCACACACATAACCCTGCCGTGAAAAATTGTAGTAGGCAATAAATAACAAGCTAACGTTATCATTCTCTGTGAAATACAACCACCATGATGCTGAGATATTTGCAAAACTCCGGACCGCTGGTGTCTACGGTGAGGACCGGCGGTGGATGGCGCAGATATTTCACATAGTACCCTGCCATTTAAAGAAGAATAAGTAGTAAATAGAAATGACCGTATCGTTATTATTATTATTATTGCCGTCATTGTTATTGTTATCAGTGTTATTACCTTTGTAACAGCTATTATTTTTGTTATTACTATTATTACTAGCATAATTATAATAATTATTGCTACGATTATTATTATTATTATTATTTCATATCCTTTACAAAACAATATCAATTTCAAATGTGTGTTGACCGTCGAATAAGTGCACAACGATCTTTTAAATCGCTATAAATAATGTAGTACCAATCACTAATTTAAACATCTCTCCTGCATCTACATACTCAACACTTCGTGGATTTTTCGTTTTTGAGATTTTCAACTGGAGACTGGGGCCGATAACATATTGGTAGTGATGTCGCTTATCACAAGCATGATACTGGTTCGATTCCGCTCCGGACCAACCAAGCCTCTCATCCCATCGGTATCGGTGAATTGGTACCGGACTTGTTTGGGAAAACACCACTCTTTGCAATCCAATTGGGAACGCTCTAGCCCGACTATCTCAGGACTCCAGAGAGAATTCCTTGACCAGCGTTCTACGACATTCAAGATGAAATGAAGATGCTCAAGAAGCAACCGAAGCCACACGTAAAGTTGGAAGGTCTTCGTGGACAGGGATGCGAGGGAACGAATTGATTGCGCAATATGCTGGGATCCGAGTAGATGTGAAGACCGGTCAAATAAAATAAAAATAAATAAAATAAACTAGAGATTAACTCCAAACGGTTCACAGCCTAATCGTGGCTGGGAGGTGTTCTTGGGTGTCGGGCTGCTATGTACAGCAGGGGATCATCTCTCTAGCAGGATCTCCCTGGCTAAGAAGGAGTCCGGCGCTTCTATCAGGAAGCCTAGCTAAAAGTGAAACCAATAGCAGGATCCACCAGCTTTCTGGTATCAAACAAGTCGCAAGTTGGCAAATCTCTTTTATCCACAAGGGCGGCGATTGCTTGTGGTGGTGACCACCTAAGGAAGGATTCAGCTAGGCTGACCTCAGGAGTCCAGTAAACCACTGTGGCTAAACCAAAAAAGACTCCAGAAAGTGGAAATTACGCTGGAGCTCGCACAGCCAGTGAAGAAGAGTCATCCTAGTAAGTGAGTATACGTATAACTAGAATTGTGAGACTAGACAGACGATATCTACTTAGATCAGGTAATTTCTTGATAAATTCCATAGGAAAGAAGGAACGTGGTGGTGTTTCGGATGGTGCGCTGCAAGTGGAATAGATGTTATGCATGGTTCCTGGTCGTTTTCGATAAACATCATCTTGATACTAAAATAGCGCAGATCGCAGTAAGTGACTCGATCTTCTGAAAATCGCTGACCATTATCATACCAGGGTTTTTTGCAAAAATAAACTTAAAAGTCACTACCGTTTTTTGAGCTTTTGTGAAAACTCAGTTGAAAAACTGTTTGGTACTTTTCTTCAGACATTTCTACAGTTTCTACATATTATAAGCAGTGTATGAAACACAAGAATTAGGGTTTGATTTGTAATACACAGATGGTCTTTAGTTCGAACTAACGCCCCAGGCTAGCCAACCTTGCTCACCCTCCGAGATTGAAAAATTGGTGAAGGACCTGTCTGGAAAGATACCACCACTGAGATGATGCATCGGTTTACCAGCGTAATTCTAGGTTATATAATGATAGAGGATGTTGAGCAGGCTTTTCTGTTATAGAGATGAAAATATCCAAGAATGATATATAGAGGTGCAATGTAATTATAAATGCGATTTGTCTAAAGAAATAGAGAATAGTTTCTACGTACATCGGGGTTCCAGATATTTTGTTACTGTCTTCACGGAAAACACTCCTTGGAGGCTTTCGCAATCTTTTTCTTCGCCCGTCGAGCCAAATATTCTGTTCTGGAACCAAAAAAACAGCTTTGAATGAAAGGCGTTACAAAACTGAGTTAAACGAACTTTTTCTGCAACAACAAAGTTAACGGGGATGTGATAAAATAGAAAAGCTGTGATACATTCGTTAATTATTAACCTGGAATCCAGTTATAACGAAAGGGAAAGCCTTGTCTCGTTTACAAAAAAATACGTCATTAATTTTCGGGGCAACAAATTTCGTTTCGTTAGCCGCTACTAGTAAACAGAAGCTGTTCAATAGAATTCTTAGAAGCAGATAACTATCACACTGAACAGCTGAAAATTGGTGGTGGAGGTCGTCAGTTGACATTTACAGGTTTTTCAAAAGCGTGGCGATTTTTAAAGTTCTATGGAGCCTGTTCCCTACAGAAAATACTACCATACCCTACGTGATATAATCATGTTGCTTACACTACATTATCTGTCCAATATCATATATTTTTTGTGGTTTATTTTTGCCTCAAATAAAAGCAAACATCGTTATGCCTAGTCTTTAAATTTCCGCCACGGTGAGTTTGATCTAATTACACACTTAAAAGCTCTCAAAGAAAGCATCGGGCACCGCCTTGCTGATGAGCCTTTATAAAAGGGTTAATGTAATTGTACAGCGTATTCGTTTCTGTACAATCAAAGGTTCCTCCGTAGGGGTTATATGCAGTCTGCAATGACACAGGATCATTGGCTCGATTCCAAGCCCCGAGGTAGCCAGGCTCTCCATCTCTCAGGGTTTGGCAAATTGACGTCACACCTGTCTGCGAGGAGAAGAACACTGGCTTTATTATGCCACCAAAATTCATTGTATGGGACAAATATCGGCGGTGCTTAATGGTTGTGAATGCATACTGCATCACTATTGTTGATTATGATTTATCACTGCCAACATAGTTTTGTACTCGCCCTTACCACATTCAAGGATTCTAAGAAAGCTTCTATTCTAAGTTCATCTATGTGTTCCCACATAACGTTTTTTGTTTACAACCTTCTTTCTATATTATATTGATGCACAAAAAGCGAGGGCAATATTCTGTCAAGAACACGGCACCATTATTCGTTAGACTTAATCTTTTGCACTATCCTTTGACTGTTCGTTCACGTCTTTTCACGCACAACTATTCAGATGTCAACTTTTTAAATTATTATTTGAGTCAAGTGATGGTTTGAGTGTAATCAATCTGGTGAAACTGTCGTTGAAGTTTGTTCAAAGGTTTTGCTTCTTGGCATGAAGCTTGGCTTTCGAGTGCGAATCCCTGCGGGGCTAACAATGACAGTGCAATAAACAATAGCCTTCCTGTCTTTTTAAACTGATGTGCCTAAAAACCCTTCAGAGGGTTTAAATGCTACACTTCTGTCTACGTCTAAGGCAAAAATGTTCGGTAGCCGAACCTGAGAGTGGCTAGTTTGAAAAAAAGCTTTTTATCGGATTCTCAAACTTTCTTTACGCAAGCTCTCTTACACTCTACCTAGTCTTTCTCTGTCCTTTACCCTTAGCAGCACTTGTCAATAATGCGAGTCGACCAAAGGCGTGTCGACCTCTATGTACTTCACATTAGATCATTTTGATCAGTTGTTTCCATGTGGTTTTTGTAGTTTCCATTAGCAGTGCAACTATTTATTTCTTCTTTTATTTATTGAGATCAAAAAATTTTTGTCGGAAAAGCGAGTGTTTTTCTACGAACAGATAGGTTGCAGAGAAACTATTGCCGTTCTGGGTGAATAAGATTCAGCAACTGATATTAGTGATTACCGACGATAACGTACTCTTATGACTTCAAAGAAAACCATGCTCAACCAGTAATCAACATGACAGTGAAGATAACAATTTTTTTAACCGCAGTTGAACACGCGGATCCTACCGGTTTGTTCACCAAAGTGGTAGGGTTTGCACAACCTGAGAAGTTCGTCTGAGTAGACATCGTACGGAATCTGGTTCTGTTATCTTTGGGCTTCCTGTTTTCCACGTTCGACATAAGCCATCCTAAAAACATGTTATAGAACGTTTTGCTAAGTTGGTCAACTCTTTGCTAAAGTTTCATGTTCTCAGTTTACCATTTTTGTCTTCATAACATTTTTCTCCCTTAACTATGTTACTGCCCATCTACATCTTCTTCTTATCCCTCTTTATATTCCGTTACTTTTACCGTTTTCGTCAATATGTCTCCTCTCTCCTATCTATTCCATTCCTCCTGTTTCTTCGCTACTTCTGCTGTCTTGTACGAATTCGTTTCCTTAATCAGCTTTGTTCGCTACGATTACTTGCTGAAATATGATTAGTAATCATTAAGAAAAATGTCTTTTGGTTCATTAATTCTTTAGAAACAATAAATTCTGTGAATGCCTTAACTTGATGATTTTACTAGTTTAAAATGGAACTACGAACGCGTGTGGCACAGTGGTCGGAGGTGCCCTGGAATACAAATGGGATCAATCCCCCGCCCCAGGCTCACCAAGCCCTTCATCCCTCCACGGTCGGCAAATTGGTACCAGACTTGTCTGGAAGAGTAGCACAGCACTGGCTCAATACATCGGTAGGCCACCGCGAGTAAAGGCCAGATATGAATTCATTAACCTTCAAACGATGCTTAATAAAGTGGAATGCATTGCGCATCCTTCAGAGATTGATCAACGTCCAAAGCTTTATCCTTCTATCCTTTAAAATGAAATTCGATCAATTCGCAGTCGACTAGAATTACTTTTAACACAAAAACTTTGCAGATACTTTAGAACTTTCTATCTTTTACCATGCTTCCTACTACTTTTCCTTTCGTGGTACCTGAAACTCAGAGTTCAGTTTCAAGAAAACAACTCTTGCTCCCATTGATTTCATCAAAGACAAGTTCACACAACCTGGCAAATCTGCCCCGTTCATTGATGTCATCTTGGTCGCTTGTACTTATTAACTAAGCTAATTTGGGAAGAAGCATATTTGTGACTTTCAGGACTATGTGTAAATACATTTATTGCATTGTCCTCTGCATCTTACTGACACACTGTAGCTGTAATCTGTTTACTGGGAGAATTTCCACGCGACCATCGGCGGGAAAGCGGACCATTACCGAAGCGTATGAAGTCTCCAGTATGAGAAGTAAGTTCACGTTACTGATAACTAATAACGGAAACTCTGGAAAGTGCAAAGCAACAGGGAGTAATATCAGACTAAACTTTTAACTCTGCTGCTTAGTGTTTGGTGTTAATAGATTACTGTCAGATATGTCCCGAGAAATCTTTATAGATCAGGGAGAGATACTAACAACCTTGTGACTAGGTTTTTTCCAGAATGGTCGCAGTTCGCTGCAGTGATCTATTCCCAGTTGGGGATCTTGATGAAAATGTGTAACCCTCTTACAATTTCGATGATCGTGTCGGAGTACAAACCATTTTTTATACATTACAGTTTGGCACACAGGATACTCCTAATCAGATTGAAGTGGTAAAGGAGTGGGTAAAATGGAGAAGATAGTTTGCTTTCCTCTTCCGAAATAGTAATTTTGCTGAGTTAAGTGCAATTTCATTAACTAATTTCAGATTTAATGTGCTCGCCTACAGTGGTGGATTCGGTTATAACGCGTATTGTAGCACTACAGCTCGAGATTGATGAACTTTCTGACGTTCTGACAACATGCCTTCCTGGAACAGAATTGGCAAGGCTCCAAGATCCAACTGTTTGACGTGTTGATTATTGGCGTTTCATGCCAGGATTCCAATGTGAGAATAACATCAGAAAGCGTGGATGTTTTTAGTTGTTTGGAAAGGCTTGTCATTAATGATTCCACTTTACTCAACAAGGCTTTTTTTTTACTATGACATTCGTACATATGCATACGCAAAAAGATAAAACATTGAGCATTCGCTGTGGTTCAAATCGCTGGAGTTGTCCATCCAACTCCATTGAATAACGGAATGGTGACCGATTTTATAGCTGTTCTATGAAATGACTGCAGCAGACTTACTCAACTGTCGATCCAGTGCTTCTTATCTTCCCATATCTTCCAAGACCTTGCATGTAATCCAGAAGATCTGTAAACATTGCGCAACACGATCCCGCCACACGCATTTGTAGACACACGCCTGCACCTGTGTGCTTGTGTATATTTGTGTATATCTGTGCAAGTTTGCGTGTAAATGTATATGTGCCTCTATATGTATATGTGTTTAAAAGATCACACTGAACGTTCAGAATTTAGTCAGTAAAGGCAAAATGATGTTTAAGCAATTTATCGTTAGCGGCTCTTTATGTGTTTAATACGTAACAAAGCAACAGTGCACTTGCGACTGGTCACAGATTGATTCAAAAATTGGAATCCGTACTACTGCCTCTACTTTCTCCATTTTCCTACCTTAACAAATAAGCTTAATGTACGGCTAAGGGAACACTAAGTACTCGTTGATATGCCAGAACCTACAGCAGAGTTCTGTGAGTTATCTGCGGTAAGTTTCGTTCCGAAGTTATGCAAATATTTGGGCATCATTGTGAAAAAATGTAATAAGCACTAAATAAAAATTTGACTTTGTAAATGGCAACATTTTAATTTTTTTATTCACTGCCAATTCTTTTTCCATGACATCGTGTGATGTGGAATGCAACCACGACGATGCTCAAAGATTTGCAAAACTCTGGACTGCAGGTACCTGCGGTGGGGAACGAACACGCTATTACCCTTTCCGGAAAACAATCCCACAGCGGGTCTTCCGTTTCGCCTGTCTTTCCGCTTAAATTTGCCACTCATTTTGGTACAGGCTGCATTGCTCACCAAAAATGCAGACGAAATCCAATGGCAATAATTCGCCATTTTACTTTAGAAGGTGCTTTGCCGAATCACTCAGTAAAGATCCTGCTCCATGTGAATACGATGACCCAAGTCGTATGGAAGAATCTGTGGAAAATAAATTCGGTTCTCTCCAGCCCAGTTGAAATATTGGCCGCTCTAAGCTTTACAACAGATTCTGCTAGCTCAATAATGTTATAAAGTGTGAATTATTAATGCTGTGGTTAAATGACGATCGGTTTGAGAAAAGTACTGATATGGTTCTAGGGAAGGGCGGTCGATCCGCCTTTAGAGGATAATATTTCTAAAAATTATGTAGCCCCAACAAAGCAACACATGAATAATCTGAAATATTGTCGATCCCACTGCATTTCATAGATTCGAGGTGTAAAATATATTACCCACCCCACTTCGTGGCACAACCATTTGAGAATCGATGGTGCATTCTGGACGTTTCCTGATTTGGTTTCCTTCCACATTTTACTACTTTTATGGGCACTATTCTCACATAACAAAAGTTGAAACATGGTGACTTCGACTGCAACCTTAGCTCATCTGGGATCAATGACGATTTGTGCTCTGCAAACCATTCCCATTAATGGGTGGTTGCTGATAGCACCGTTAGGGTGAAAAACGTAACTTCGGGCAGCCAAAGAGGAGGCTTCGGTTGTTGCCGTGGATAAACGCCAGCCCACGGTAAGCGAAATCTCTGGTTTGATTCGCACCTGATATCTCGAGTTTTCCTCATACCTCAGCATCCTTGTGATTATATGTCACTTAATGCATCGCTGGAAAAAAAAGAATAGGCAGTAAATAAAGTCTGTAGCGCGAGTTCTCGTATTCTTGAGTATTCCCTATTACCGAGTAAACTAAGTCCACGTGTCAACCGTCACAACCGCCACCGTATAAGCACTTTTTTTTCAGGTACAATTAGCTCCTACTAGTTCAACAATTGTTGGGTCCAGTGTTCAACATCAGGCTAACTGCTCCAAGTTTGACCTACAACGATGATCAGTGGACGTTTATCCCACCAACTTTGTGGTTGACCATTCCTCTTCTTCCCTTGCCGCCGATATGGGTGTATGTTTTAAATGACTCGTTATGGCAAGCATGTCCATTATGCCGGTACCAGTATTTTTACGAGATCTTCTATGAGAATCTATGAGAATAATACTTTTAATCTAGAACTGGCTTTTGTAACTATTACCAAATAACTAGATCAGAAATTTAAACACAACTTTGGCAGGGTACATTGTGATTGTTTTTTTCCCATGTGACTTCGACCGTCCTGCTTCCGGCAGTACGGGTTAGGTGAATTGATAGAAACTCGTCCTAGAAGGATGTATCCGCAACTATCAATCTTATTCTTCCAAAGGTAAACACTATGCGTATTATTAAAGATTTACTACGAAAATAAAAACAACTCGTCCTCACAAATACGTACGTAAACACAGACGTTATTTCATTTAAAAATTAGGAATGTGAAAAATTATAATGACGTCATGATTTTGAAGGATTATTGCACTGTCACACACAAAATTCGTAGTGTTGACTGAAGATATGGGCTGCCAATGATAATGTGGATTAGAAGAAAGTAGAAACGTGCTTGAAAATGTGATCCAAATAATGAAAAACCCGAACATTACAAGCAGCAAGCACACATCGTGTGAGAATTTGGTGACTTCTGAATGGGATCTCTTTATACACGATTTACTTCGTGCAAAAAAATGTAAATGATGTTTTTCATACTTCAAGCTCATGAAGTATATAGTAGAATGATCAGAAGGGTTTCGATTGGTCTACAATAGTTCCGTATAATATTGATATGCGTACAAAGATATTCTTAATGAAGAAGCTATTAGAGACGAATTTCTAGCAGTGTCTAGATAACCTGAAAATGCTGAAAAAACAACTCCTTACAGCTTACGAATGACGATGTACAAGTGTCGTCGTTAGCCAACGTCCAACTGTGATGCTCACTATGTCTACCGATCAGATTAACGCCAAACTGCTCAACGGGCATGGAGCGAAAACCCTATGTGCCGTACGAATCGTCACTTTACCATCGTGCAAGGAGTCCGGTTGAGCAAAGACAACCTGAATGCGACAGAATCAAATCTATTAAGTGTTTACGAAAAACACATGAGAAGTCAAATAACATTCATCATCTTGCTTCGTTAATTTGCACTGCTTTTTCTACAAGGATGTAACAGAGGACGATCCCAGATCTTCACCACAGGTAGTTGCCAGCTTTTCTGGAGGAGGCAAAGCTTTCCTCAGATAAGTCCTGTAGCAATTTCTAAGAAGCGGAGGAATGGGAGGTTTAGCTGGACGGGGTTTAACCAATGCCCTTGTGCAAACTGCTGAACTATTTCTAACCAAAACTGTCGCTTCGCGCCATTTACTTCCTTTCTGCTTGAAACATTTCTAATCAACATAAAGTAACAAAAACTGCAGGTTTTTCTGTTGCAGGAGCTTATTACGCAATTGGAAACCTTAACAAAATGCTCCTTTGAAATGAAAAGGAGTAGCTAAAATAGGTGACAAACCTGATCTCGATAAAGTCTGAGCTTCATTTCAGGTACGGCTACATTTTGGAGAATTTTCATGGCCTGTTCACCTGGTTGTACCATCGCAACACATGTAGCAGGAAACGAGAGGAGACTTTCGGTACTAAAAATAGCTGATTTAAGAATGGCCAAAGCGTTCGCGTTTGATTAGTCCCTGAAAGATGCGTCGTACACTAGACACTTCGACAGAGGTGAGTGACTGCGTATGTAGCGGCTTGCGGAAGCCTAGTGATGTCCTTCAATATCAAGTCAATACTGTTATCATCTCAAAAAAGTCTGGCACCACACTGTTGAGATGTGGATGGCTTGAATCGTTCGTGGGACAACGGATCTTACTGAGCACCTTGTGAATATTATAAAACACCTCCACTGCGCTGTTCGAACCTTTCACTATCAAGATGTTTTTTGGAGCAAATGGGCAATGCTTTTGTGCTGACATTCGTACTTTATTCATTTTAACTACATAGAATCAGTTACCGGTCGTGCTCCCGAAATCCATGCAGCCAGTCTGGATCGCCGTTGTCGACAACGTACACACGTTCACCGAGCACTAGTGGTGCAACTGCATTCGGTGGAGCGTACTCATGAATCACGATGTATCCACCATTCAAAGCTTAATAAGAAGCCTCTCTTTAAGACAGATTAAGAACACTAATGAGTTAACAGTTACAGTTCTAGATACATACACTGATACAAATGGTGCAGTCTACTTTAGAGTGAACAGTTTCAAACGAGTTTTTGTCAGATAATACAAAAAGAGTGGTGCTTCTAAACGTGTATTAGTGGGCCCATTTGAAGCATGTGCACGTTGCTTAACCGTCTACAATTTACCAGGTGCTGCACTGCTTCGTCGACTATTTCCATTACATGGAGAACAACTTCGCTCCCAATCGGACAGATCTGAAGAATCGTTCTTTCTCCGTGGATATGCACCGACTATTTTTGTTCCTAAAATTGGAGAAGAGAGCTATTAAGAGATGTTTAAATCCTTGAAAACAAAATGCACTCCTATTTATCGAAAAGCTCAAGGTGCTGTAGGTTCATAAGCAATAGCAGATTTTGTTTTTCTTTACATGACCCGTTATTACATCTACCACGCGAATCCCAATACTTCTCACACTCGATTCGTTTTTCCTCGCATTCACCGTACACAAAGGTATTTGAACACTCCACGTCTTGCTTCAGCTGCTGCTTGAGAATTTCGTCTTTTCTTTACAGTGAATATCGTAGAATTCTGGCCGAGTAGATTGTCCTTGAGATCTTGGAGATAGCCCAGCTAAAACGTACTCACGTTGATTAGAGGGGAGCTTTGGAGAGGTGTTGAACTATAACTTTGCTTCCTGATAGGTTGTATCACTAACCACTGCGCAATCCTTTGCATTATAAATGAACTGTTTGAAAGTGACTGACATGCAGAATAATTTATTTGAAAGAATGACCAATATATTTACATGCGTAGTACCTTGAGTACGCACAATCAAGCATCAAGTAGAGTTTGTCATTTTCTTCAGACTTGTCGAATTTTTTATAAAGTAAAAAAGCAGACTGAAGCAGTAGAGGGTGAAACTAAGCAAACAACATTCTTACGAATAGAAACACTATGTTCGACAATATCTTCATACACTTACTCATCGGACTGCGATTCGTTGTGTTGATTCTTGGCGGCATCTCCTGACAGTCCAACGAAAGCGATTTCATTTGTGTTGTCAATTTTGGTGCACGTCTACGTCCTGCTGACGGGCCTGGAAGCAGCTGCTATGAAATTTAATCAACAACAGACAACGAAAATAGTTGGTGAATCACTGGACGGGAAGAGTTGTCATTCCCTTCGTTTCGACAATGGTTGCTGTGACTTGTAAACTCAACTTATGATGGTTGTCTAAGCTTTACGGAAGCGCTAGCACTAAAAATGTGGTCGATAACGTGCCTAAAATGTTAAGGGTCACCGTGTTGGGAGGCATAACTCTGCCTGATGACGCGCGCTCGCTATTAGAATTGGGTCCAAGTTTCTCACCAGCGCAACCCATTTCTAAAGAAACCTTGCGTAGGATAGCGTGCAGCCTGCACGAGCTCCAAGATCGACTCCGAAGCAACGCTAGAATTGAGACACAAAATGGAAAAGAACAACGAGCAGCAGGGGCGCTTCCCCACCTCCATTTCCTCGGTTATTCTTTAGACAGCAAGACCCAAACGACGAAGTCGATATAAAATTTCGTATTTTTTCGAGCGAAACTCTTAAAGTCCTTAACCATTATCGCGCGAAAAGGTTTAGTTCGAACCTGACAGCTACGCAAAAATCTGGTATGCGACAGGTTCGAGAGCTAATAAAATCAAAAATTATTAGGCTATCAGTTAGTGATAAGGGTGGAGAGTTTGTAGTAATTCCTCGCCAGTTAGATGTCGATATAACAGAAAAACATCTCGAAGACGCGTCTCTTTATCGCGCATCTACTGAAAAGGAATTCAGAAGTCAAAATCGAAAACTGAACAGCGAATGGGTCAAAACTGCAAGCGCAGCAGGTTTAAAACCAGCAGACATTTCGCATCTAAAGATCGAAGTGCCGACATGTCCCGTCCTATACTTACTTATCAAGACCCATAAGTTAATACGCGCTGATGATCTGGCGTGTACCGACCCCTCCACTTTTAAAGTGAGACCCATCATCAGTTGTGTAGACGGGCCTACAGATAGAATTGCTTGGTTTATAAACCTAATCCTCAACCAGTTGCTTA
>UYYA01005344.1:0-11488 GCA_900624975.1 Angiostrongylus costaricensis | reverse complement strand
TTTTGAGGTAGGAGTCACTATCCTTACGCAGGAATCAAAAACATCAGCGCGTAAAACTCTTGAAGCGTTTTGGATCAATTTAAAAAATTCAAAAGTGAACCGCAAGGAGGAGTGCCTTGTCATCATGCGTGACCTGGCGCCATACCTCAGGCTGATCCAATGACCTGACATGGACACAGTTATCGCCCATGTATTACTCTGTGCGGCGGCTATCCACCAACTAACTTAAATACTTACAACAAATAAACGGTAGGTGTTTGAATGAAGCTGTTTCTTATGCGAATGCAAATCGAATTGTCAAGTTTATCTGCTAGGGTTGTGAAAGTGTTTGGCTGAGTAGATCACATCTCAATTTAACCTTTCCAGGCTCTGAAGAAGGCGAAACCGCCGAAACGTCAGCAATTGTGTTCTAATAAATTCTATATTAACAACCTCGTGTCTGCTTATTGATGAAAAACATTGAATTGTCTAAGCTTTAATTATCCCATCTAATATCACACACCATGGATCTCCCTCATATGAGGGATGTCGAGCCAGTTAGCCGCGAGGCTACATGGCGCGTTCACAGGTGACGGATCGCAGAATAATCGGGGACCAAAAACGACTTTTGCTTCCCTAAGGCGCAGGTGGATCCAAGGGATGCACTTCCTGTTTCTGCCATGCCAATTCGGCAAATACTTTCTGTATTCACGAGGCGCACTGATGCACAAGTGCGTGGGTGTGTTTTCGTATATGCCGTTTGCATTCTACTAGTCAATTCAACCAAAAGCCTGCAATCAAGTGACAGGGAAGCATATGGGAGGCGGCTAGGAGTCACCTCCAACAAATAAGCTCCATGTCCACTCTGGGAGAAACTGACGAGATACACGTGAGTATATCTAGCTCCCACGTCCAGAACTCAACAAGCTACATGTGGGTATCAAAAAGCTAAACACCTGAGTAGTAGTCATGAATGATTTTCTCCATTGCCTTTCTGGACACTGTAACTATTCTATCTCGGCGTCGGAGTGCAATCATCCTGGTCATTTAATTGGCGACGCTTCGTGCGTTTTGCGAATGTTTTCCACAGCCCGACATCTTCCGAACAGCCGACTAGTGAATTGAATAATAAGTCGCAGTTTATGCAGGTTTTCGGACTTCGTTTTTTGGATTTAGCGGCTTTTTCTCCTTTCCGCTAAAAAAAGAAATCTTGCGCGAAAGAGGCGATGGTCTGATCCCGTGCACAATTTCAAGACAACAGCGACATCGGTAAGGCAAAACCTTCGATTTACTATGATTTACCATGATGTGGTCGGTTTCGTTATGGTACTCTCTACTGGGAAACTTTCATGAGAGTGGGTATTCTGGAATTGCGGGTTACTACGAAAGTTGTCCTAAACAGCACTGACAGAACACTGCACGAAGGGCAGCTAGGTAAGCAAGCAGAGTTGCGAAAAGGATTTAGTACGATGGACCACATCCACACGATAAGAAGACTCATTGAAGCATCGCGAGAGTACAAAAGACCGCTCTGTCTCACCTTCATCCATTTAAAAGAGAGATTTGACTCAAATGAAATAGAAGCAGTCATGGAAAAGCTCTTCGTAGTCAAGGAGACCTTACTCAGTACATAAAGATTCTTCGTGACCTGTACAAAAATTTCACAAGCAAGATATCACCATTCTACAACGATATTAACATTGACGTCAAAAGAAGAGTTAGGCAAGGCGATACCATCTCGCCAAAATTATTTACCACCACCCTCCAGAACGTCATGAACATTGGAATGGGATAACATAGGAGTAAAAATCGATGGTTGGCAGTCACGCCATCTTCATTTTGCTGATGACATCGTCCTTATAACACCAAACATTAGCCAGGCAGAACGTATGCTTGACGACTTTGATAAAGCCTGTGGAAAGATTGGTCTTCAACTAAATCTCACAAAAACGATGTTTATGAGGAACGGATTGGTTTCGCATTCGCCATTCACGCTCAACGAAACGAATATTTCCGAATGCTCCAGTTATATCTATCCAGGTCGGGAAATCAATGTGATGAACGACCTAGCTCCACTGCTGAGGAAAAAGAAACGAGCGACTTGTGGAGCATTCAAGTGCATCGAGAATGTAGTGAAATGAACAAGGAACACTCATTTTGACCCCACCTCTTCGACTGCACGACACTATGCATCATTGGCCGGGTCGCTGGTCGACCTGGACGCTGTGTAAGCAGGACGGAAAATTACTCAGCGTTCTTGAACCCACAGTCGAAAGGACGATGCTAGGAGTATCCCGTTCCACACAAGTAAGGAATGGGATCGGAAACTCCGATCTGCGTCCACGATCAAAAATCAAAGATGACGTTCTGTACGCCAAACAGTCGAAGATAAGGTGGGCCGGACACGTAATGCGTATGAACGACAACCGATGGACAAGACCCATTAGTGGCTGGGTTCCTCAGGATCTTGAACGCACTGCAGGAAGATCAGCTACCCGATTGTCAGAGATTTTCACCAAAAGTCTAAAATAAGTTATGGTGTTCAACGAGTTGCGAGAGCGAGCAGAACCCACTGGACTACTCCTGCTGGCGACAGGGAAATGTGGAAGGTTTACTGGTGCCCGCTCGAGTCACCACGGGGCGACGAGCGATGCTGGTGAATAGCCAAATTTGAAAAATCTAGTGGAATGATATCACAGCGTATACAATATTTGAATATGGTTCCCTTAAGCTCAGTGATTATAAAGTGAATAGACGATATAACACAAACCATTACAAAAAGTAGTACTTCAGAACGATTACCGTTGTTCAATAAGCGGTGGGTGAAAGAAGCATAGCACGATTTTACCTATACAAATCTGTGCAAAAATTTGGTCTACAGATTCTTTCTTAGATTCAACAAAGTGAAAGAGTGACAAAGAAAAAGACGGAAGTAATCGCTATCAGAAAAATTGCGCTTCTGTGAAAAAATAAATGGCATGTTCTACGTTTTCAGTACTATAAATGAGTGTTACACGAACTTCACCATCATGATTACTAGTTTAGGATTTAACCATGCGGAGGTTATGGGTATAAATTATATGGATAAAATTTGTAAAATACACATCAATTTATTATCGTAACGCAACACAACAAAGAGCAATCAATGTTTTGGGCAAGACGAAGTTGCTTTATATTTCGAAATAGTGTCTCAGAAAGTAAGGAACAAACACCTGGTGCAATGAACTGCAGCGGTTCGACAGCCACTTACTCACTTATTTCGGGAAGTTTGATTGAGGATTAACTAGCGTGGTGTTACGGCACTTTGTTGCACGTTATTCAAACAGCATGATGCATAGTTCAGAATTTAATATGAAGGTGTTCGGCTGACTAGGTTGCGGTTAACTTCATATTTTTAGCCTCTGAGGAAGGCCCAATCCGCCGAAAAGCCGGCTGTGGTGAATAAACCATATATAATAACAACTCGAAAGACCGACTTTCTATAAACCTCGGCATAGATAGTTGATATATTTATTGATGTGATCTTATAAACTGATCTTCTTAAGCTGACGCGAGGTTGGTACAGGTCTTCGTTGTCGTTGTCGTTGTTCTGTACCAACCTCGCGTCAGCTTAAGAAGATCAGTTTATAAGAACATATAAATAAACGTATATAATAACAATCTCGCACGTGCTTAGCAAGAAAATAAGAGATTGTTTGTCAATGCCGAAGTTAATAGAAAACAGATATTAAGAAATACTGTAAGTTCTTAGTTTGTTTCCAAACAAATAAAGGTAGAGGTATAATTTGGTGAATAAGCAGAATTTTATCCATTCGAAATCACTTTTGTTTATCAGAAAACCCAAATCGGTTGATAGTGTTCTAAACTGTGGAAAGAACTGTGAATGGTGAATGTTCTCACCCGAATTATCCAGTTGTGGCGTTGAGCCAAGCATCGGTTTCGTTTTCATGGAACTCATTTCTGCGAAGCCAGAGTCCTGAAATGAAGAAAGAAACCGCTTTAAAAGAACATTAAAAGGATGGATCAGTGTCCTTTGGAATAAATTTTCGATATCATCAAAAACAAAACATTGTGAGAAAAGGTAAATCAATACAGTGTTAATCTGAACGGCTGTGAACTACCATAAAAAAGGCATTTTCATCAAGAAACCCACATCTCGAGAAATCCACTTGATAATTATCGCTGCGCGAAGTAAAAGTGGAATCAAAAACGATAAAAAACTTCGAAATGTATTGAGAGCTGAGGTTTGAAAACACTTTTAATTATATTTTCATCGTCGGTTCATAAGAATCTAGGAGAAATCTCAGATTTAGGCAAGTGTAAATTAAGGAAAGAGAGAGAGAGTTCGTAGTCCTTCTACAAGAGACGGCCTTTCCGTTGTTGGTGAAATATCTTGAATTTAATAGGCATTGCACTAATTCTAGTAAAAGTAAAACGAAGCTTTCGACGTTGGTCTATTACTGAGGAATGCGCTGTGCATCCAAAACTATATCGCGGAGGTGATTGAATGTGTATTGGGCCTATACGATAACTTTGCAGTAGTCTGCCGATGTATTAGCCCGATAAATACCACTCTCCCAGAAAATTCCGAAACTCATTTGCCTACCTCGGAGAATGGAAGATTTGGTGAGTCCAGAGTACTAGATCGAACTAAGAACCAGGTGTGTGTGTGTGTGTGTTTGAAGACACCTCTAACCGCAGAGCTACGTGCGACCATTGATGCCAAGAGTATAATATTATTGACAAAATGTACTGAGCGCGAGTAGTGTTTGGATGTGCCTTGCGATATACACATTAGTCGAAGTTGCGAAGACAAGAGCATGTGCTTGATCCATTGGTAGGTAGCTACAAATAATTGTAGAGGACTTTCGAAGACCGCTGCGCAGTTATGAATGGAGTCGAATGCATAGCGTATCCCTAACGGAATCATTAACGCGGAATGCATTGTTGCTTCGTGCTTGATAGTATTACCAAAGTAGTTCCAAAACAATGAGATCTAACTGTGGTAATATTCTTCACAACCGTATTTCTACGTGTTCACTCGTTTAGTTAGGAAGTGATCAATTGTTTGTATAAGACTAGTCCTTTTGTAACAACTTAAATCGTCTTTATTGCAACCACTCTCATCTTTTAATGGAACACGTTAAAAGAGATTTTTCCAAGAAAAAGGGCAGAATACAAAATCATGTAAATCAGCAGCTGAGGTAAATCTTTGTCTTCTTTGGGACGAAAATTTCCAATTCAACGAAAGCTTGAGGCATTTATATTAAAAGCAGTACAATTTTTCACTCAGGCTTTTCTTTCAACATTTTTTGGCAACAAAAAGTTCTTCAAATAAAGACGTGAAACTCTAAAAGGAGCGTGTGGGGTTAATGATGATTTGGTGCTATCGTTTCGCTTTTTCATTTTATAGTAAAATTTTCCACATGTTACTTTTGCTCAGTAACTTCTACGAGCACGTATTTAACATTTGATAAATGGAACGTTATAAGGCGACGCTTTTTTTGCGGGTAACGTAAGTCAATGTGCACTGCAGAGAAAGCGAGCAGAATTTTTTCGTCTCACCAATCCATCGACGTCTTCCTTCTCATTTGATATCCTTGAGATATCAAGATTTTATTTTGTAACGAAGTTTTGGTCAGTATTTCATTTTTGAGGAAAACCTCTTTATGGCGTTACTAAGACTTTAGATGCGACTACAACTGCCAAAATGTACTAAGGCACTCACTTGTAGAGAGACTTGAGAAAGATTTCCAGGGCTTGGTGTAGCAGAATCTAAGTTGTTCACTGACGATCCTCTTCGTGAACCATACTTTCCGGTTGCCTGCTTAAGTGCCAAATATACCGGATCGACTGGACCGCCTACAAATACTCCGAGATTATTTTGGGGATAATGAAATCGTTTCAAAGCAAGGAAAAACGTATTAATACTATTCTGTTGGAAAAAAAAATATTTCGCTTTCTGTGGTGTGCCATTAGTGGAGTAGGCTTTTACGGAGCAAACAGCGACCTAGTTCAACTGCACAAAACGCGTATCTATAACGAGTCTTTTTCTCTTGGAACCAACTCTTTCTTCTCTTATTATTCAACCATAAGGATTGAGAACTTATGATAAGATGCATATCTGCCGCTTAAAGAACAATACACATACCCTCGACAATCGCAAAGTCTCGATTTTTTAAAGAAGGATAAAAATAAAGGACTAAATAATAATAATAATAACAATAATAATAATAATAATAATAATAATAACAATGAAGAGAGTAGAGGAACGACCACTGCGCCACACGCCCTCATTAAACTTCTATAGAAGTTTCTGAACTGTGAGAGTCTCAGAATTTCACCTTCCTTTGCGTTCTCATAAAGCAAGCACGAATTTTTAATACAACTTGAACTCATAAATAGACGGTGTTCACAATGCTTTATGCCACTTTTAGATGCTGCAGTTTTTAGATGTCAGAAAAACTTTTTTTCGTCTTTTCTCGAAGCACTTTCTATTTCTTTGCTACCATAAGATGATATGTTAGACGGTTGTTCGTGATTTTCCCCGTTAAAGTCGCTGCATATCAATAGTTATTGATTGAAATGCATTGGTAACGACAACCCGAGAGTGCTCACGGACGAGTTGCACTGTGACCAATTCGCGTGGTAGTCTGTTCAACTCTATCTCGATATGTTGACTCGCTCAGATTTCTTTTTGAGCTCTCTTCCTTTAAAAGTGATATGCTTTGAGCTTAATACGACTAAAACGAGTGTAAGAATAACTACATTAAGTCCAGAAATGAAGAAAACGAAATCCGGGAGGGATTGAACATGTGAAGAACTCAAATGAGGCAGGGGAAGTTTGAACTGATTTACATAAATGAGAAAATGAAATGACTAGAATTTTCTGTGTTAGCAGCAGATTGATTTTCGCCGTCCGCGATTTGAATCAGTTGCTTTCTCTTCCTTATTTTTCTACTTACGACTGTAACTTCAATGTACTATCATAAATATTAGCTAACATCTCAGCCGAAAGACTTCTATAGTAATAATAAAATCGAATAATAAGTGTTTCCTTTGTTCATTAGAGCATAAAGATTATGGTACATTTTCAATGGTGAGGAGAAAATAGTTCATTAAGTTTTCTTCTATAGGGTGCAAATAGCATAGCCCCACTTTTCAAATAAAGAAGGAAATATCATTATTCAAAAACTTAAGTGGAAAAATTAATCAATGACCAAGTTGAAGCGTGTAACTAAATTTGTTCTTGAATTTGAATAAATCTAAAGGGAATCTTATGAGCACGCCTAATCGCGTAGATATTAGCTGTTTCATTCCTCACAGGTGAAAAAATCTAGTGAGATATGGCGCAAACAATTAAATTTTCACATGCTGTTTACTTAACCTCATAGAAGTTCAACTGCAGATATTTCTCATGAATGATGGATGGGTGAATGGAGTCGCAGTATCTGCCACCGTCTCGATAAAGTTCGACTCACGAGGCGGCAAACCTATTCCCAATCCAGAAGGAACAGAAAAAAACATAGAACCCATGCAGCGCTTCCATCTTGGGATTCTAAGGAAAACAGCACTCTAATAACATCTAACGTGTCAATAAGAAGAAAAAACGACGGATCATCAAGCCGTAGCTCAAACCACCGATACAAACTCGCCTTCATCAATAGCTGCTGGTCGTAAACAGAACTGCAAAACAAGTGGAAAAATCTTAACCCTTTTATTTACTGCCTTTTTCTTTTTAATGGCAGGGTATGTTGCGAAATATAACTCGTATATAATGCTGAGATATTTGCGAAACTCCGGACCGCAGATGAATGCGGTGGGGAACGAACACGCGCTGTTGTCCTTTCCGGGTAGTCGCACACTTCACCACCACACCATCCGGGTCCTTCGTTTCGCCTGCCTCTCAGCTAGTTCTATTGATCTTATGCCATCAGCAACCACCCGTCAACGGGATTGATTCGATTTGGGCTTCCTAGATAAATCCCGTTCCCACCGCATACACCTGCTGTCCGGAGTTTTGCAAATATCTCACAGCATTATATACGAGTTATATTTCGCAACATACCTTGCCATTAAAAAGAAGAAGGCAGTAAATAAAAGGGTTAAGATTGTGCTTATAACTAAGCCTCAGCTTAACTGGGTTCAATGCCAATTTGAGCTCCCAGACCAATCTCGAATACCTTCGGAATTCTTCTCCAGCCTTCGTCGCTCGCACACGAGCTTACCATTGCTCGCCTTACCACTGTTGTAAAGCAACGACTGCGCTTTTGGAAGACATAAATTTATGCTTCGTTATCGACATTACTATTTTCGCCACTCACTAATATAAGCACATATGATTCGATAATATCTCGGGTGCGCAATTAAACGATGAAAAAATTCCACTACGCAGCATCAGATTCTGCCTGTGGCCATAAAGATGCTAATTCTTGTACAAATTGTGATAAACTTCGTACACAGGTAAAACGAAGGACCCGCATGGTGTGGTGGTGAACGCGTTACTCCCCGGAAAGGACAATAGCGCGTTCGTTCCACACCGCATACATCTGTGGCCCGGAGTTTTGCAAATATCTCAGCATCATTGAAGTTATATTTCGCAATACACCCTGGCATTAAAAAAGAGTAGGCAGTAAATAGAAAGTTGAAATTGTGATTATAAATTTCGTAATTATCGGGCCAGCAAACGTGATGAGTTGACAACTCAAGCAACAACGAAGTGGTTTCTGCAGTAGTTACTCGATAAAAGATTACAAGAGGTACATACTATCGACATCTGTTAAAAATCAGATTAGTCGAGCAGGTAATGTGCCCTAACGAGAACCTGTAGCTAACAGCCACTAGTGAGGCCGTCCATGATCCCAATGTCAAGCGCACAGCAAGACCACCACCAACGCGATAGTCGGACTTCTTCATGAAGCTCATAGAAGGAAAATGTTCGGCGTGTCTCTAGAGCGAAGAGATCCCACTGGGATGCTGTTAAAAACGACAAGAATAAGTGAAGGCTGTGGTGCAGACTGGATAAATTCGACGGTCAAAAGGCCGATGGAGGAATGGGTGGGACAGGTGACTGAGATGACAGGTGGTCACGTGAAAAAATCCGATGAAAAGGCTCCTAATAGAATAGATATAGAATGATAGAATTGCATGGTTTATAAATCTAATTCTCAACCAGTTGCTTAAGCACATACCAGCCCATCTCACGAACACCCAAATGTTCCTAGACCGTCCGTGCAACGCACGTTCCAAAAGCACGTACGTTATGGAGTCATTCGACGTCACCGCCCTTTACACTAACGTGTTGACTCCGCTATGCAAGCCATCCACGAGCTTCTTGAGCAACTCGAAGGAGCAATTAACATATATGGCTTTTCGATTCAGCAGTTTATGGTACTCCTAAAGTTCTGTTTAAACTGCTCGATCTTCAGATGGTCCGGGAAATATTACACGCAAATTAGAGGGTTGGCAATGGGAAACCAACCCTTGCCTTTGCCTTTATGTCTAAAGTGGAAGCACTAGTAATCGATCTCAGGCCGTTACTCGACTGTAGGTATATAGTTGATTGTTTTGTCAACTACTGCACACAAGAAAAGGTGGACAAATGCTTCGAGTTGTTGAACGAACAGTCAGAGTACATAAAATTCACCCGTGAGAAACCGAAAGAAAACTGGCTTCCATTTCTAAACGTTCAAATCAACCTATCCGAAAACGGCTACAACATAAAATGGTATCGAAAGCCAAGCAGTAAAAATATTGTGGTTCATTACCTCTCCTCTCACCCCTCACACACTAAAAGGGCGCTTATAAGAAGTATGTTTCGAGCCGCGGCCAGCGTGTACACAGGTAGAGAGCAGAGAGAAGAATCGTTGAAACTGGAGTGGAAAATAACCATTTCGAACGGCGATGAAACTGTAGCTCCTCGGAATAGCCATGGAGGAAAAACCACTCTACAGAACGATAATTCTAGTGAAAACAAGGTTCCGTTCCCTTCCCTTTATTTCAAACGAAGTAAGTGCAACCACAAAACGTTGCTTAATAAGGGCTGGTAAAAAGAATTCCGTGAGAATGATAGAAATACCATCGGACACTCTAAAACCCCAACCGCAACCGCCTAAATGACCGTCTATGTGCAACGAAAAGCTGCAAACTTTGTCCTATTGGTAAAGACGATGGTTGTATGAGTTCGGGTACAGTCTATCTGATCTCTTGTAAAGCGTGCGGGGACGAATACGTTGGCGAAAAGGGTAGACCGCTCTGCGTCCGCATAAAGGAACACCTAGTCGGTGAATCTAAATTAAAACCAAACACTCCACTAGGCGCGCATAGGATGCAGGAACACAACGGAGAAGATTTTGAAGTAGGAGTCACTATTTTCACGCAGGAATCGAAAACATCAGCGCGTAAAACTCTTGAAGCGTTTTGGATCAATTAAAAAAATTCAAAAGTGAACCGCAAGGAGGAGTGCCTTGTCATCACGCGTGACCTGGAGCCATACCTCGGGCTAATCCAGTGACCTGACACAGACACAGTTATCGCCCATGTATTACTTTGTGCAGCTGCTATCCACCAACCAACTTAAATACTTACAACAAATAAACGGTAGGTGTTTAAATGAAGCTGTTTCTGATGCGAATGCAAATTCATTTGTTAAGTTTTATCTACTAGGGTTATGAAAGTGTTTGGCTGAATAGATCTCATCACAATTTGAGCTTTCCAGGCTCTGAAGAAGGCGAAATCGCCGGAACGTCCGCTATCGTCTCCTAATAAATTCGATAATAACAACCTCGTGTCTGCTTATTGAAGAAAGACATTGAATTATCAACCACGACCGACTTTCTATTAACCTTGGCATTGATCAAGTAATTCTTCGTATTTTTGTTGAGCAAACGTGAGGTGTTACTTGGTTTAGCGTTTTCTTTGTTTGGTTATGAAGGTGTTTGGCCGAATAGATTGCTGTCAACTTGACCTTTCACTGCTATGAGGAAGAGGAAATCCGCCGAAACGTCAGCTTATTGGTGAATTGAATTATCAATCAATGTCGAGGTTAACAGAAAGTCGGTTTTGGGCATGCTAAGATATTTGCAAATTTTGGACCTCAGGCCAGATCGAGCTGCGATTACCCTTTTCGGGGGTCAACGATTACGCACCGCACCACTGAGGCCCTCGTTCTGTCGTTCTCCCAGCCGGTTTTTCTGCCCTAACGTACCATCAGCAATCAACGATCAACAGGAATGATACCGGGAGCACACATCGGTATTATTTTATTACTTTTTCTTACATGTTCCGTCATAACATCAACGGTGCGCTTACCTTCGACTCCTTTCCTCGCATTCATTCATTTCCCACAAAGATCTTCGAACATTTCGCGTATTGTTTCGGCTGATGATTTTGCTTTCTTTATTAACGTCGTAAAATACTAATCGAGAAGGTTCTCCTTTCAATTTACGAGACATCCGAGCCAGGGCGTTCCCACATCGATTGAGGAAAGCGTTGGAGAAGGGTCGAATTA